>CALYLW010000140.1:20000-47500 GCA_944989445.1 Ampullaceana balthica | reverse complement strand
CGTAATCTCGTGAAGCGTTTGCTCTTAGCCAAACACGTGCACATCATTTTTTCAACAACCACTCGTCCGATGGACGAGTGTGGGGCGAGGTATTAAAATATGCTGCACTCGTAGATTGTGGGGTTACATTTCAGTATCAATCTTTTTTTTCCTGTGCCTATGCATTGGGTGAGTATAAGTATACTGCCATGTATTACTGTTATTTATGATTGAGGTATTATTACCGTATTATGCAGGTCTATAAGAATGCGTATCTTGGTTTGCTCTTGTTATTTATGTCATTAAAAAAAAATTATTTTAATTGCGTGCGCATGTGTGTGTGTGTGTGTGTGTGTGTGTGTGTGTGTGTGTGTGTGTGTGTGTGTTTTCCAATCACTCAATTATGTATTGTATCTATTATATTTAACCTGCCCACAAATGTTTTCCGTCTGTCTGGAACGTTCTAAAGTAAACAACATCGCATTTTGGTGCGTAAGGAAATGTGCTTAGTATTATAGGTAACACATTCGTGATCGTTAAAGTCTTGTTTGTTCGTCATTCAGACATTTAAAAAAATTACTTTGAAACAAAAATTTTTTACTAAACATCCGGTACAGATGATGGCATAAGATATGACTAGATTTTAAGGGCGTCAAATATTTAATCAGTGGCGTAATTTTAAGGGAGGGTTTCACTCCTTAGCATAGTTATAAAGTGCTTGCAATTGAATGAGTTGGTTGTTACATGAATTTATTTGATGTGAAGTTCATGTACTACCGCCACAACAGATGTTTGGCTGATTTCTTTCCGCTGTTATTTACTCCTCCCCAGATATTTGTGGTATCTTTTGTACTTAATAATTTGGGACACAATTTTAAAACGATTACTGTGATTACTGGTATATATATATATATATATATATATATATATATATATATATATATATATATATATATATATATATATATATATATAAATGACGTCACGCACCTAGGGGGGAGGGGGTCACACTTTTGTGACGATACGTGACGAGGGGGGGTTGAAGAAATGTGACTTCACATCAAAAGTGTAACTTGAAGTAAAACTTCCACTGTAATATTTGGTCGCTTACAATTTCTTTATATGACTTTTTTTTATTTAAAATATTAAAATAAAATTTTACACTAAAAGAAAACCGTCAGTGCTTCTCAAAGTGCCGGTCCGTAGGCCATCAGACACCGGTTGGCTTAAGTTATCAAGAAATGAAATTTAAATGTCATTATTATCCTTAAGTTTGAGAACCCACAAGACAATGTATAAAATTGTTACCCTGCGTCGTTTGATGTTTACATCAAAGCATTTGTTATGTAACCGCAGCTCCATTTGGTTCTCTTACGGCAGGAGTCGGCGAACGTTTTTGCCCGTTACCCCAAAATATACAAGTTTATGTGTGCGTTACAGACTCGAGGTCCTGCCCACGTGACTCGCGCGGGGATTTGGGGGAGTGTCATTAGCCTCCCCCCACCCGAAAATGCAACTGGTGAGCTTTACAAGCATGATAAGTGTCTAAAAATGATCTGAATAGGATTATATGTAGATATTTTGAGTCAAAACGAGACGGAATATCCATTTTTTTTTGGGGGGGGGGATCTATTTGATACAATTATAAACGTTATAATTGTTCGATTTGTTTGGTCTAACGCCCCTGGTCATTCTAGATATAATAGTATGCATTAACTTTATTGAATGCATTAAATTCTTGACATCGCAATTCGAGAGCACAAAACAACTTTCATCTGTAAGTACACATTACGACAGTAAGAAAATGTTTCCAACATATGTCAGACTAGCTTTGAACTAAAAAAAATAGTTTATTAATTAATTGAATGATTATTTTTTTTAAATTTTAAGTCTTGCGTGTCCAACTTGAAGAACATTTATTATTATTTTTTTAAATCGTGGAACTGTTAAACATTTTAATTTTTTTTTCTAAACAAAGCAGTTAACCGTGATGATTAAAAGTCAATGTTTAATGTGTATGCATTAAAATAAAATATAATCTAAGGATGTAAAACACTGTTCGTTTTTTTGAAAGCCGGTTAAACGTTTTTAAAAAACAGACCGGTTCAATCGGATACGTAAAATTAAAGTTATAAAAGTATAGGTTAATATTATTATTAACCCAAAAGGAGCGGATTCTAACGAATTCAGCTTTACCCCCAAGAGTTCCTTTTTTACCCAAAATGAGATAATATATCGCTGTTCAACGACCTCTCGGTTAAACAGCCCAAAAGCGGTAGTTATGTATTTTTCATTGGTTTATAAACTCCCCAAGAGAATGCAACAATTTAAACACGCCTCGTCCATTGGTGGCATTATATTTACAAATCTTGTGTGACGTAATTGAAATCGTTCTGGAAAAAATAATAACGCAAAAACAAAACCAAAAAAAAACCAAAAAAAAACTTGTAAGCTTCGGAGTAAAACGTTATGATAATATTGGATATTTTATTAATGTCATAGTATTTTTCAGTCTTCAACTTGCAGGAATCACTGCATTTTGTGACGCACAAGATGACACCCTACTTTCCTGTAAAAATTTGGGGTGCGTACAGTACTCACCATATTCCTCTTCCAGCGCATACCAAATAATTTTTTAGCAAACATGAGATTTGATATCAATGTGGTAATTTTAGATCAAATGCGTTTGACGTGCATAGATTTAGCAGGAAAACTTTTATTATAGAAAGGAAGTTAATTTGAGGAATCGTCCTGTATCTATATATTCTAGGTCTATCAACAATGAAATGATCCTTGTAATATCAATAGTCACATTCGCGAGCTGGAAGGTAAATTGAAGGTTAATTACATCAAATGGTTTTTGACATTACCGCTGCGTTGTTCGCTAGCTGTCTTGCCATGCCTTGGCAACTAAACAATTATTTTTAAAATAATATTATATAAAACAATCCGAATTCATACTTAATCTTATAGGGCTTTAAGCCATCTAGGGGCTCATTTTGCTATCACGTCAGTACAGGGAAAATCACGTCAAAACGGGAAAAGAATGCACCGGTATCTGGTGAAATGGAAAAATTACTGCCGGTCGTCTAATACGAAAAAGTTTGAGAAGCACTGGCTTATTAAATGACCTTTTACATAGCTTCACGTGTGTTACGATATTACAATGCAGACCTACACTAAATAAATACTTAAATGACCAAAAAATAAGTGATTTGAAACATACTTATTTGCAAATAGAAAATAAGATGATCTTTTGTTGTTGTTTGTTGTTTTTTTTTAAATTTATTTAATTTAATTTTTTCTTCTTGGGGAAAGGGGGTCAAAGATTTGTGACGTATTTTTGGAGGGGGGGGTGTCTAACTTTTGTGACGACACGTGACGATGGGGTGGGAGGGAGGGGGTGAAAAATCGGCCAAAATCGCGTGACGTCATTTATATATTAGGGCTTGTTCTGATTAAAAATTGTTCAATTAATCGGGAAAATTTTTTATCGATTAAACGATTAATTTTGATTAATTATTTTTCTATCAAGCATATATATATATATATATATCGTTAAGTTGCGATTCATTATTTTGAGAAATCTATTACGTCGCGGTAATGCCATGGCTCCATTTTTTGACGTAAAACAGCAAATTCGTTCTGCTTTGCAAGAAATAACGCAGAAAAACCTTTTTTTGTTTACATATGTACGTCTAAAGAAATAATAATAATACGAGGGAAAATTATGTAAGTTAAAAAAAACATAAATTAGCAATAAATTGGAGACATTTTTTTAAACGATTTTTTTATTCGTTAAATTTCACTTAGGCCGTTCTCTCACTCGTTTTTCTTATACTCTCGCGTGCGTCCCGTTTGATATCCTTCAGACTCCGCCCCGTCTAATCTGTCAGTCATCTGGGACTACACCTATGTCCAACCACTTCCGTCACAGTCCATGTGTGTCTAGTCCGTCACTCACCAGCTCCGCCCTCCCTAGATTAAAATAAGGGGGTTGGGCCGGTTGGACGTAAGCGTGTCTGGTGCGACCCCCACCCAGTCCACCTGTGCGCCTGGTAAGCATCTACCCTGGGGTATCTCACACCTTCGGTCTCCTCGCTCCGCTACGTCCTTGAATTCCCAATTCAAGCGAGATAACTTTTCGTGCCAGAACGTCACATTCCGCACCTCTAGTCCGACGGACTCCCGATTCTACTGACCGCGCCGGTTAGCACCCGAACACGATTCTAACACCTCTGGTCACCCTGGTCAGTTGCCGTCTTTGTCCTTCCGCGCCCGGCTCCTTCGTAACACCAAAGACCTGCCGCTCTCGTGGCGGTCACTCTTTGAATGCAACTAACCGGCCTTAGTATCTAAAGACCCGCGCTCAGCTACACGCTCAGTGGCGGTGAGTCTTTGATCTCCACACAGTTCTACATTTAAATCAAGTCATAATCAATAGTTATTATAACTAATATACGGGGCACACTGCCACATGTATATATATATATATATATTATATATATATATATATATATATATATATATATATATATATTATATATATATTCCATAACAAATCTGTTTTTTTCTATAACTATTTCACAAAATGTCTTTTCCATTGCTAGTGGCGCCGTGACACATATTACTTCTATGTAGCATCAAGATATTTTATTTACTTTTCTATCATTGCTCTCATAGACTACAGGTCTTGTCACCTATGGAATAGAGTATTACTGAAAGATGCCAATGGTTCCTCGAGTGAAAATACGGAATTAATTTATAATTTATAAACTTTTCAGAATTATCTCGAACAAAGATGCGTCATTTGAGCTGCTTTGCTAATTGTGTCCTGGTTGTTTTGTGTTTGAAATCAATGACTTTGGCCTGCAATGACAGTTTTTCTTTAAAATTGAACTTCAGCAATAACATAATTCAACTAAAAGAAAGTGATATTTCTAGGTGAGTTGGTTTATTTAAATATTAAACATCTATTGAAAATTCCAAAAAAAATTATTCACAAAAATTAACTTGTGAATACAAGTGTAGATAAACAATGCTGTTTCAATAAAAGACTTTTCCCGGCTCAAAATGCATACAAGGAACTGTCGCATAGAGAAGATCTGATACACTCTTAATTCTCAGTTAAACAGAAATATAATAAAATTGACTGTCTAATTAGTAGACCTGTTTTAAAAATTAAAAAAATTTTTTTTTAATTTTATTAAGACGATGAAAAAATCATACTTGGGTTAACGTTGCTTTAAAGCAATGTAATGTAAGTAATATGTTTAACGTTGAGTGCAACAGATATGTTGATAAGCTCTTTATCACGCTGATATATCTAACCCATAACAATATGTCCTAAGATCTTTATCACGCTGATATATCTAACCCATAACAATATGTCCTAAGCTCTTTATCACGCTGATATATCTAACCCATAACAATATGTCCTAAGCTTTTTATCACGCTGATATATCTAACCCATAACAATATGTCCTAAGCTCTTTATCACGCTGATATATCTAACCCATAACAATATGTCCTAAGCTCTTTAGTAAAGTAATGCTAAAAATTATCCTCGGCCGGCTAAAGCCAATATCCGAGGAATTACTGGCAGAAGAACAATCAGGTTTCAGACCAGGCAGAAGCACAATCGAGCAGATCTTCAACTGTCGCTTGCTCATAGAAAAACATCTACAGCACAAACGTGAACTCCATCACAACTTCATAGACTTCATGAAAGCCTTTGACCGAGTATGGCACGAGGGACTTTGGCAAGTGATGAGAAGTTTCAACATTGAAGAAGGGCTGGTAAAGGTGATCGAAGAACTCTACAATCAGGCAAGCAATGCAGTTTTATTTAAACTCTGCATAGGGGACTTCAAAACGACGATTGGAGTCCACCAGGGCTGCATTCTCTCACCTGTACTGTTCAATGTCTTCCTTGAAATAATCATGCAAGAAACTCTCAGTGATCACAACACATCCATCTCTATAGGCGGAAGACCCTTATGCAACCTACGATTTGCTGACGACATAGATCTTTTGGCTGGGAGCAGTAAAGAACTACAGGAGCTCACTAACAAAACTGACAGACAGATCAGGTGCTTATGGGATGGAAATTAGCTCCGAGAAAAGCAAGATATTGGTTAATTCCTCAGCTGACCAGTATGGCCAAACATCGTAATGAACCAACAAAAGCTGGAGGAGGTACATAACTTTAAATATCTAGGAGCAATTATATCCAGATATGGTACATGTGAAGCTGAAATTCGAGCTAGAATTGGGTCGGCAATGGCCGCAATGACAAAATTTACCGAAATATGGAACAGCAAAAACATTAGCCTGCCAACAAAGCGCAGGCTTTATAGAGCTCTCGTTAAAACCATTGTTCTTTGCGGATGTGAGACCTGGACACTAATGGCAGCCAATGAAAGCAAGCTGCAGGCATTTGAAAACAAATGCATGAGGAAAATTCCCCATATCTCATATTTGGAACATAAGACCAATAAATATGTCAGGGACAAAATCAACTCTATTGCGGGTCATCAAGAAACCATCATAACAACAATTAAGAGACGCAAGATGGCATGGTTCGGTCATGTACTGCCACATGATACCCTGACAAAAGTTATCCTTCAAGGCACTGTAGAAGGAGGCCGTCGAAGAGGTCGACAACGGAAAAGCTGGTTGGATAACATAAAGGAATGAAATTACATGAATTATTGGCCGCCACTCAAAATAGGCATAAGTGGAGATCGTTATCTGTTGATGTGTTCATGCGCTCCCCCCCAACGACCGTAACAGTCACGGGACTGATGATGATGATGATATCTAACCCATATAAATATGTCCTAAGCTCTTTATCACGCTGATATATCTAACCCATAACAATATTTCTTTTCCTTAACTTTCTGAAATTCGTGATACTAAAACTTAATTTCATCTCTTATTGTTTTTACATATTTTCAGTATCCAAATTTGTAGCAACTCTTCGCCTATAAAACAAGAAAAGAACAGTAAATCATCAAATGAAACCTTCATAATTAGTTGCACTGTGTTAAGACAATCGAATAATCAATCTGTTTTTTGCAACAAGTCTGCAAGATTTGAGAAATGTTTAACAGGCGTTCATCTCATTCATAGTAAATATCCTGGAATTCTTGTAGCATTTGAAAATATGACAATTCAGTGCCTTAATTCAGGAATTTTGAGTTTCAAAAACTGTAATGTTATTGGTGATGATGGTGAGCCAATATCGCAGTTTGAAATAATTATAATTGCAAGTTGTTCTTCTGTGTCGCTATTCGTTATAATAATCTTAATTTTCATTTGCATTGTTAAAAAATATTTAAAACTAAAACCCAGTCAGCGCGCAGCTCAAATCACGCCAGAAAATGATTTTATGCAGATTGAAAGTAAGCCATTAGATCACGCGTCCTCTGATAAATTCATAACAAATAACGACACAAAAACTTTATTACTGCCAACAACTTCAGAAATAAATGACAATTTCAAATCGCCCGAAACACCTCCAATGAAAATTGCCGACAACGTTTCCTCATTGGATACTTCAGGAAATGCGCAAGTTTCAATTATGCAAGACAATAACGCCGTCGATATTAGGTCACGTCTGTCAATTGAACCGCCCGCAGTGGCCTCCTCACAAGAAGTAGATATCGAATTAATAGATGAATCTAATGTGTACTCCTTGATTGACACAGACGGTGGGGATGGTGGTCTCCAAGTCTCCGCCCGAGAACCGCTGTCTCTGCCACAACCGAGGCGCCAAATTGATGTTGACACAGCTGATGGTACAACCAGGAATGATGTAAATGACGCGAGGGATGTGTATTCTTTTCTAGGTGAAGAGATTCGAGATTTTCAAAACCCGTACAATGAAACTCCGGAAGATATGAATTGTAAGATGAGAGAATCATACGATGAACGAAGACAGTACCATCTTGCGGGGTCTGAATGGAATAAATCGCCCAAGTTATGCGTCGCTGAGGCAAACGATGTTTACTCCCGACTTGGGCAAGAAATCAAGGAGTTTGATAACACGTATAACATTACTCCCAATGAGAAGGTGGCCCCATCGAGTAATCAGTGAATGGAAGCTGGAACCATCTGATTATGTTTTGATTTGAGTTCTAAGCTTTTTTTAAAACTAGTATTTAATTTTGAAACGCCACTAATGCCCAGTTTATTTCCATTCATACGGACCTGTAATAAATTTGACAAGTTTTGCAATTTTTTCCTACAGTTTTAGATTCTCATTTAAAAAAAAAGCTTCAGTTTAATAATACATAATATAACTGTTGAATATCTATTTATAATTAAAATAATAGTCCAAGTCACTGGCTCACCCACTCATTGGATGTGGAACGCTGAGGAACGATGTAAAACAGTCTATAGCAGTTAAAAAATCGTGTGGTGATTAGCACTGTAAAAAATTATTTATATGACGTAATTGTTTGATCTTATATTTTAAAATACAAAGTGTGCAAAGGTGCGCAAAATGATTATAAATTAAAGATGCGCTGTAAAAAAATTATTATATGACGTCATTGTTTTAGCTCTTATTTTAATTTTGGAAAAGGGAACAATGTAAAAAGAGGATTTGATGATGGTTAATTATAAAATACTTTGTGTACATTCCAGGAATTTTAATATTTCGTATTTATCAAACAAGGATAAGTTACTTGGGCTTTTGACAAAAAACAAAGAGGGTGCCGTAGGCGCCCTACAACCACTATTATAAAATACTTTGTGTACATTTCAGAAAGTTTAATATTTCGTATTTATTAAACAAAGATAAGTTAATTGGGCTTTTGACAACAACAACAACGAAAAATGAGCGCCATAGGCGCCCTACAACCCCTATTATAAAATAATTTGTGTACATTTCAGAAAATTTAATATTTCGGATTTATCAAACAAGGACACATTAGTTGGGCTTTTGAAAGAGGTGGGCGCCGTAGGCGCCCTACAAATGTGGGCGCCACAGGCGCCACGGCGCACCAGCACAACCTAGTTTAATATATTAATATTAATAAACGAGCAACAAAGCCCGTCCAAGGACGTTCCGCCACCGTTCGGTGGCATGTTGTAACTCCCCTCCAACAGCCGTCTCGACCGACATACACGTGCATCACGTCAAAAATACTATTCATGCATTATTATTTAAAATAAATAACTCGTAAAAACAGAGACTATAAATCCCAACGTGAATGACTAAAATAAAGTCTTGGAAGAAATACTGCATCAAAAATAACTCGATTTGAACGTCCGCGTAAACGTATTCAATATGATTGGCTGTAGGAGTCACATGTGTTTCAGGTACCAATCGCTATCGATGACCGCATGGAACTTAGCCTTTCATTATATAGGAATAGTGTCAAAATTCTGTTTGGGCCCTTCATAGTAATCAAAATAATTTTAAAAACCATTTTTAGATGTTACTACTAATATAGCAAAAACTAGTCAGCTATCAGCAAAATCACTCAATTATTTGTTAATGGTTTGCTTAGCCCGTATACAATATTAGAAATTAGCAAAACAAATAAAACAAGAAACTGTTTACATTGTATTCTGGACAAACTTCTAACATTTTTTGTCATGTTTCAAGAAACATAAAGGATAGAAATAAAAGTAGAAATGGACAGTGTAACAAAATGAAAAGCTAATCGTCATAGTAATAAAACAAAATACAGGTTATAAATGACAACTGCATTCAAAGTAAAACACAATTAGCGAAATCAATAGTTACTGGAAATAAGGAAGAGAAATGTGCCACGATTGAACTTAGAGATAAAAAAGACACTTTTTGACTATTATGCTCCCCATTATAAAGTATATTCCTAAGCAAAAAAGACGTGAAGGTGTCTTTATGTTTTTGGTAGGTGCGACTTTCATTATTGTGAGAAATATTTATCAAACTGACGTGGAAAGTTAAAATAACTGTTAGCCCGTTTTAGAAATGGATTACTTCTGAATGTTTCGGAACAATGTAATAGACCGAACCAGCCATTAGAACGGGGTTGAAATTTAACTTCACATTACCACGTAGAACCGTATTTATCAGGAGGTAGAACTTAGCATGCCATAAAGCGCTTCAATTAATTAAAATGTTACAACTAGTTCTACTTTTCAACACAAACTGTTGAAGTTGACTGTTGATAAGAAATGGTATAATTTAGACAGTGTCTGCCTTTAAGCTTACCTTTTAGAAACTAGTTACATTTTGTAATGACATATGAGTCGTATGAAAGTAACAAAATTGAAGGTTGAACATTATATATATATCGTGAATGTTCATTCTCTTTTGGGTCGAGCCGTTAAGCTCTTAGGACCCGGTTCATTTTATCGCAAGCGAGCCTCATCAAGCGGGCATCGCCATAGAGGTAATCCTCTGCAGGTACCGTTACTTCTCCTTCCAAATCCCCTCACAGCTCGGGGCACTCTTCGAGTACGTGGGCCACCGTCTCCTCCGGGTGGCCACACAGCCGACAGGCCAGTTCCATTCTAGAGTTTAACTTGTACAATTAGCTTCGTGTATATTATATCAAAACGGATCTAAATTATCTGCATATATATAATTCGCCAGAAATTAGGACAAACACAAGCACAAAGACGCGAGCAAACTAGCATGAAGTATGACCCTCGCTAGGGTCAAGTAATCACAGCTTGTGGTTGGTAAGCGAGGATGGTGCAGGGGGGGGGGCGTGTAGCTCAACCGCAGTGCGCATGTCTCGACGACCAAGAATACGTCTTGCATCACTCACTTTGTTCTCATTTCTTCATGATGCTGTTTGTGTCCGTTCTCCCCCATCCCCTCCCACCTTTTTTTTTCTTGACACTATCTATGAACAAATCATGGCCGTATGCTACGCCGCTGGTCGTACCTAGTTATTGTGATATTTAAATATGTCACATGTTTATGTTTTAAATGTTTAATTAAATACAAGGAAAAGTTAATGTTGTAGTCTATTATATGAAACTGAATTTTTTTCTTTCTGAAATTATGTTTCGAAGGGATCCGTTATTTCAATTGTCAAAATGTTTAACACAAACCCTTAATTCGTTGGAAGGTGAGTTTAAATTACACTCACTTTTTGAGCTTTTTGTCAATTGCATTGTTTAAATTGTTGAACATAATTACTTATTTTGCACACAAACAATATACATTTAAATTAAAGTTTGAAGGTAGACACATAAGAATTTTTAGTTTTGTTTACATGTATTTGTGGTTTTTTTTTAAATTTATTGTTCATCAAAAAGAACTTTATTTAACTTTATTATTATTATTTTACAAAAGACAACCTTCAAATAAGCACCATTCAAATAGACACCTTTTTTTATGTACACCATTCAAATAGACACCTTTTTTATGTACACCATTCAAATAGACACCTTTTTTATGTACACCATTCAAATAGACACCTTTTTATGTACACCATTCAAATAGACACCTTTTTTATGTACACCATTCAAATAGACACCTTTTTTATGTACACCATTCAAATAGACACCTTTTTTATGTACACCATTCAAATAGACACCTTTTTTATGTACACCATTCAAATAGACACCTTTTTTATGTACACCATTCAAATAGACACCTTTTTTATGTACACCATTCAAATAGACACCTTTTTTATGTACACCATTCAAATAGACACCTTTTTTATGTACACCATTCAAATAGACACCTTTTTTATGTACACCATTCAAATAGACACCTTTTTTATGTACACCATTCAAATAGACACCTTTTTATGTACACCATTCAAATAGACACCTTTTTTATGTACACCATTCAAATAGACACCTTTTTTATGTACACCATTCAAATA
Source organism: Ampullaceana balthica (assembly GCA_944989445.1). Classification (NCBI taxonomy): domain Eukaryota; kingdom Metazoa; phylum Mollusca; class Gastropoda; family Lymnaeidae; genus Ampullaceana; species Ampullaceana balthica. The sequence continues at coordinate 35,675 of CALYLW010000140.1, read as the reverse complement.
TACACCTTTTTTATGTACACCATTCAAATAGACACCTTTTGTTATGTACACCATTCAAATCGACACCTTTTTTATGTACACTATTCAAATAGACACCTTTTTATGTACACCATTCAAATAGACACCTTTTTTATGTACACCATTCAAATAGACACCTTTTTATGTACACCATTCAAATAGACACCTTTTTTATGTACACCATTCAAATAGACAGCACTCAAAATAGACACCATTCTTATGGACACTATTCATATAGAAACTATTAGGAGAGACAAAACACGAAGAGACACCATTCAAATAGACACCATTTAAGGAGACACCATTGAAATAGACACCATTGACATAGACACCATTGAAATAGACACCATTGAAATAGACATCATTGAAATAGACATCATTCAAATAGACACCATTCAAAAAGACACCATTCAAATAGAAACCATTCAAATAGACACCATTCAAATAGACACCATTGAAATAGACACCATTGAGATAGACACCATTTAAATAGACACCATTGAAATAGACATCATTCATATAGACACTATTCAAAAAGACACCATTCAAATATAAACCATTCAAATAGACACCTTTAGGAGAGAGAAAACTCGGAGAGACATCAATCAAGTAGAGGTTATAGACAAAGGTAAATGAATGAAACTAGCCAAGTTCAAATTATATTTAAGTAGAATATTAACGTCATGCTAACAGCGAAGTATGATCTGGATTTTCAAATCACTTAATTTTCATTTAAGGATGTATTTGGTGTATGGCTGCAATCTAATATCGTAACACGCGTGAAGCCATTTAAAACGTTTTTAATTAAATAAGTAAGCAATCAAAAATTTAAGTCGAACTTCTATTTAAAATTGCGCCTTTGGATGTGATGTCAGAGTTCTTAAACACCCCCCTCCCCCCTCATCACAAATATGTAAGCCCCAGACACCCCTTTTATTAGGTGCGTGACGTCATTTATGGACGGCCCCTTATAACATTAAATTCGATTAATTTTTTAAGGGCTGTTAAAGATTTATCTAAATTTAATCGTTAACTTTTGAAAAAATTAACGATTAATTAATCGTTAATTTCGATTAAAGCCAAAAATTCAAATTTATGATGTCATAGGTAACATTTATTAAATTACTTGTCGAAAAATCTAAATAACACTGGGATGTCTTCTTTATACGACATCTTTCTTTTAACCAACAACGCAAACATACAAGTGTATTGACATTATTTAGTTCAAGTGATGAGCGGTCTTATTGACAATATAACCAGCCGAGCTGAACAATCGTTCACATAGCTTTAGATTGTCTCAGCTGAAGTTTCAGATACTGCAGTGGATGTTTAGCGTGCAGGTGATATGTAAGCGAAGTGTTAGAACTATGGTAGCAATGTTCTCTTTCAGCAGCGTGGCTGCGCAGATATTTGACCGACGCCACGCAGAAGTTTAGAATCACCGCGTAGCAAAGTTTGAATATATTGCAAAAAAAAAGGACGTTGTGCAACTGTGCGCACGAGTTTTTTTTTAACTTTGCACACGGAACAACGAAGCTTAGACTTAGAGGGAACATTGCATGGTAGGCAAACGATTTCTCATAATTGAAACACAAAAACCTTTACCAACATTTTGATCAAATGTTTTTTTTTCTGCCCGTTCTTTTCCCAATTTTTTAACAACAACCGATGCGCACATGTCTCCACTTTTACTCGCTTTTTTTTCATTACTTCGTGCTGCTGTTTGTGTCCGTTCTCTCACCCCCACTCCGTTCTTTGCACTATCTACGATGAGCAACTCTGCGGCGTTTGCTACGCCGCGGGTCGTATCTTGTATTTTTAAATTTTTCAGAATCATCGCGAAGAAAGATGCGTCATTTTAGCCGCTGTGCAAATTGTGTGCTGGTTGTCATGTGTTTGAAATCAATGACTTTTGCCTAAAATGAAGGTTTTTCTTCAAAATTGAACCACAACAATAGAACAATTCAAATTAAAGATAGTAATATTTCTAGATGAGTTAGTTTATTCTTTATTAAACATCTATCGAAAATTCCAATACAAGTGATACAAAAAGTTAACTTGTGAATACAAGTTTAGATAAGCAATATCGTTTTAATAAAAATATTTTCTCTTCTCAACTGTATACAAGGAACTGATCCGTAGAGAAGATCTGACAAATTCGTAAAGCTCAGTTAAACAGAAATATAATGAAGTCGATAACATAATTAGTAGAGGTTTTTTTTTACTAAAAAAAATTAAAAACCAACATTATGTTATTAAGACGATTCAAAAATCTAACTTGCGTAAACGTTTCTTTAAAACAATATAATGTACGTAATATTTAAAACGCTAAGAGCAACAGAAATGTCGATAGACCCCTTTATAATACTGGCATTTCTTTCCCATAAAAATTTGCCCATTCCTTTAACTTTCTGAAAGTCGTAATATTAAAGTTATTTTCATCTCTTATTGTATTTACATATTTTCAGAATCATAATGTGTAACTACTCTTTGCCTGTAAATCAAGGAGAGAAAAGTAATTCATCAGATAAGAACTTCACAATTATTTGCTCTGAGTCAAGAAATGGGACTAACCCATCGGTTAAATGCAAATCGTCTACAAGATTTGAGAGATGTCCCACAGGCGTGCATCTCATTAATAAAGACTGTCCTAGAGTTCTAATAGTGTATGAAAATATGACCCTTCAGTGCCTTAATTCCAGCATTTTGAGTTTCAAAATTTGCAGCGCTCTTAGTGATGATGGTGCGCCAACATCGCAGTTTGAAGTAATCATATTTTCAATGTGTTCGTCTCTGATACTATACGTTACAATAATCGTACTTTTTATTTTCATTGTTCACCACTGTATAAAAACAACAACCTACTCAGAATGCAGCTCATACGAATTCAGTAAATGATCATATGCAGTATGAAAGCGTCCTCTAATAAAATCATAACAAATAATGACACAATTATTACATTTCAAATAACACTTTCGATAATTGACTGGTTTCTACATTTTTTCAAAGTATTTTGATTTATGAAAATTTGCTGTATTGTTATCGCAAGTTGTTCTTTCGCGTGACACTATTCGTTACAATATTCTTAATTTTAATTTTAATTTGCTCGAAACTGCTTAAAACTATAAAAAAAAATTCAGAGTATCTCAAATCACGCGAGAAAATGTACATACAAAGGAAGCTAATAATACTGTAATCATGCGCCGTCTGATATAATCGTGACCTGTAATGACACAATAATTATATCGCCAAAAATATCAAAACAAATTATAGTTTGGAATTGCCAGAAACGCTACCCATGAAAAATGCCAACAACGTTTCTTCGTTGAATAACTTTGGAAATGCCCATGTTTCAATCATGCAAGACAAAAATGTCGTTGATATTTGGCCACGTTTGTCCATTTAACTTGTGGTGTACCGAATGACTGAACTGTAAACTCGACACTTACGGTTATGGTCAAACATGGAAGACAATTAGAATACAATCATAAGCAAGTCGTTGAAGTTCACATTGAACGCCATATTTATTATTTACATTACTGCCGGAAGTGACCCGGTTATTTGACATAGTTATTTACGGTGTTCACATTCCTTAATACTCAATACACTACAGAACTGCGTGCCACTGACTCATCTACATTAGTCCGTTATGGTATCTATAGATGAAGTTAACGTCTATTCCTTGTTTGATGCAGAAAGTGGGGATGGTCTCAAAGCCTCCGCGCGAGAACCGCCGAGCAGGAAGGGGAGGTGGCTCAACCGCAGTGCGCATGTCTCGAGACCAACGATGGGCAGGCATATTCTAAATATATGTAACGGTCTTTGTAAATAATTTAGCCTTATTTGTGATGCCCGGTCAAATTTAAAAGTGCCCAAGGAGATGTGACAAAATGATAAAATATATAGAGAATGTTACATTGACCGGGCATCATGAATAATGCTGAAAATCGAGTGGTCAATTTGAAAAAAATGTTTATTCTTATTTCTCTACATAAAAAAATAAAGGACATTATATTAAAACTAAATTTTAAATAACTAACAAACCTAGTAAAAAAATACAAACTGGTGGTGATAAAATAAGTATATAAAAATACATACGCATAACTATAAAACACATTGGTGTGTACTTACAAATACATATACACACAAAATGTCAAATCCTAGAGTTTCTATTTATCAGAGCAGATTTGGTGACATTTCGAGTTACTGGACTTTGTTTTCTTTGCGCCACTTGCACTTGACAAATTTACAGCCAAGTTTACAGCCTTGAACCCCAGTATTGGATGACATTTTTGTACATTCTCTTGGTGAAATCTCTGACTGAGGAATTTCTTAGTCGGCATAAGTAAACATTCCATTACATATTGTAGATTTTTTTCCTGGCACAACGTTGATTTAGGATTCCATGTTTCATGGCTAATTTAAAAATATTGTGTGTGTAAATTTCAATAACTAGTGCCAAAATATATCTTCCATCAGTGTTACCTCTGTCGACATCTGAAAACTCGAACTCTCCCTGTGTGATCCTTTCTAGCGGCAGGCATTTTTAATTAGAGGTTTGAAGCATTTTTTCAGCTTGTTGTTTAGATTGCTTGCTGATATCTCCCTAATTTCAATGTGTCGGCATTTTTTGTGTGCACATTGGGATCCTCTGGGGAATCTTTATAACCTTCATACGCGCGTTTTTCATGACCGGAGACTTGAATATTAGATGGCTCGGAGACATTTGTTTCTCTTTCGTGGTTTTATGGAAATCAGAACTAGGTTCAGATAACGAAGTTGAAGGTCGAACATAAATATCAAAAATATCAATAGAAGATTTTTCCTCGTTATCTTGACTCGCACCAAGCTCCGCTAAAGAATTTGACCCTGGTTCATTTTGCATTGCACCTTCTTCTACAGACTGTAAATTGTTTTGATCTTTTACTATTACTTCTAAGTCCTCATCACAATTTATATAGGCAGAACGCCTGTAGGTAGAAATTTTTATATACCATCTTTTAACTTTGTTCCAAACATGGTCTCATACTGATTACACTTTTAATTGCTAACATGTCTTAGGAAGGGATTTCCTCTGAATATTCGGACAATTGTAATAGTAGTCATTACCAATAGTAGTCATTACCAATAGTAGTCATTACCAATAGTAGTCATTACCAATAGTAGTCATTACCAATAGTAGTCATTACCAATAGTAGTCATTACCAATAGTAGTCATTACCAATAGTAGTCATTACCAATAGTAGTCATTACCAATAGTAGTCATTACCAATAGTAGTCATTACCAGCCATTAGATCGGGATTTAACTTAATTCACATAGTCGTGAAGAACATTTTTTTAAACAGGGGATTAAAATTATTTCGCTTTACAGCCTTCCAATTAGACAAAGTGAAAACCGGTCCCACTATTTCAACACAAACTGTTGAAGTTGACTATTGTTAAGAAATGTTATAATTCGGTCAGTGGCTGCTACCGTATAGAAACTTGTAGGTTGCATTGATTTTCTCGTTGTGATAACCTTAAACTTACCCTTTAAAAACTGGTTAATTTTTTAAAATATAAAAGTGTGTTGTTTTTTTTTAAAATTCAAATATTACAATTGAAAAGTTATAAAAAGTGAATCTTAAATATTGTTTTGATGTTGAATGTTCGTTAAATAATTGTTTAAGATTATGAAATATTCACAGATGCTTTAAAATCATTTTTAGTTTAAATGTGTAATTAAATGTACCTTTATGTTGTAGTCTGTTATATGAAACTGAAATAATATTTCCTTTTTCAAATTGTTGTGCTGAAATGATTTTTGGCAGGGATCCGTTTTATCAATTGTCAAAATGTGTAACACAAACCCTCAATATATTGAATGATAACTTTAAATTAATTTGTACTTACTTTTCGAGCTTTTTTTCTATTGCATTTTTTAAATTTTTTAACATATTTGTTTTAAACTCACTAAATATTTTTTTAAAATTAAAGTTTTAATGTATGCAAATAAGAATGTTTAGTCTTGTTTATTAGTTTATTTTTATGTATTGTTCATTGGAATTAACTTTCTGTCATCATCATCATTTGTCCTTTGAGTTCCTTGTGGAACATAGGGCCTCTGTCAAAGCTCGCCACTCTACACGGTCCCTTCCTTTCGCTTCAATTCTTCCCAGCTCTTCCCAGTCCTTCCAGTCTTGTCCAACATGCTCCGTCTCCATGTACGCTTGGGGAACTTTCTGTACTTTAATAATAATTATATTTTTAAAACGCTTCACAAATTTTGCTTAATTTGCACAGGGGATCTGTTTGCTCATGCATTGTTAACGTGGCCCTCTTGGTGAGTTAATGGGTGGCATAATGGCAGTGTGAGCTGGTAGTGGGGTGTGACTCGTTTATCTGTGTATCTGCTTGGTGGGCTCTTGGCTGAGAAGTCTCACAGGAAGGAAATGTGACGCCTCTCCGTGTAGATGAGTGAATTTTGAGTGGTGACCTCTGCTTTGTAAATGACTGAAGCCCCATGGAAGCCCCTAGCCCCTGTATCCAGTGGAGCGTGGTCGGTGTGGAGATAATCCTTTCCTGTGAACTCGCCCGACCGAGCTTCACACAGGATGACGTGTAGGCCTTCTGGGTGTAGTGCACGAAATTCCTGCCCCCGACGGTTGTAAAATGTAGTGACAGTTCTTTACAGCAAGTCGTGGTCTGTTGATTGCAGTACGAGGGAGGAATCAGCGTGCAGGGGCGGTCCATTAGCCACGCAGGGATGATTAACTGGTAAACTTATATCTTAAATTTTACAATAACCGATCCTATTGATAATAATTTACATTTCAGTTAGTCGCAACAACAACAAAAAAAAACACAACACTTTTGAATCTACTATTTAATAAACGCCGCAGAAATTAAGCCACTAAATATAGATTCCTATCTGCCACTTCTGCGGTGGGTACTGGTGACATGAAAAGTTTACAGCTAATACGTGCACTTTTCATCAGCCTGGTTGCAAAATTCTAAAACACTTTACATGTCCAGTGCACATAGCTTGTACATCAGAAGTTAACCGACAGAATAACTTTAAATTAACTGTTAATAACAAGCGTTTAATCTTACATTGACCTGGTTTTAGCGTTTGTAGAAACCTAACGTTTTTATCATTTTTGTAAATACAGTAAAATGTTGCTAAAATTTACCAAAACAACAACTAAAACAACCCACAAAAAAAACAAAAACGTGTCGCTTTCTCGGTGAAATAACCAAGTCACTAAACACAGTCACCCAACAATTACCTCAAGTTACACGGGTTTAAAAAATATATACAAAAGCATCAGATAAGATATGATAAGATAAGATAGATAAGATAAGATAAGATAAGATAAGATAATGTAAGATAAGATAAGATAAGATAAGATAGATAAGATAAGATAAGATACGATAGGATAAAATAGGATATGTTAGGATAAGATATGATAATATAAGATAATAAATGATAAGATGATATAAGATATAGATAAGCGTGAGAAAGACCTACAGCTGTTGGGAGTCCGACATGAAGATGAGGAAGTGTTTTCTAACATATAAAAAAACAAGCACCTCATAGGGGTTGTCATTTCTAAAACCGGAAAACGTCATAGCTCAATGAGTAATGTTCTATTTTTAGATTACATTTTAGCTCAACAATGTTTTACAGCATAAATAAAGTCGAATTACTATGTTCTCAAAATTTGTTTAGCATAGTAAAAATACGAAACTGTTTTTCCTTTTTCTAGTCCAAAAAGCTGTCTTAAGTTAACGAAGAACTAACATATAGCTGATGAGATACTTCCTTCTAAATATACCGACATTTAAATTTTGACTCGTATCTTTCATTAAATGTTTATGAAATTCGTCCATAAAAAGACCCGTATAGTTTTATTTATAGATTTTCGCCATACTAGGACGAGGCCTAATATTTTTAGAAACAAAATAATTGTTTATGCATCCGTTTGGATTTGAAGAAATACTTTCATGCTAACCCACTTGAGAGTAATTTAATTAAACTAATACATAAATCAGTTATTGGTTATACTAAGAAATGAATTAATCTTGTATTAGCTGCATGAGTGCATGGTGACTTAATTTTAATATTTGCATTACGGTGATGACAAAAAAAACAATGTTGCTATTGTCATCTGCATACAATTGTTCCTTGAATGTAAGGGGTTTCAGTTTCGTTAAGAAAAAAATTAAAATAGTAATCACCCTAATGTGCATACGTTTTCAAAGGTTTTGTTTTTACTTGTGTTAACAAATTTTCGATATTTTTATTCATACAAAGCAATATACATAATTCCCGTCGTCTGTATGTATGTATGGAATTTAATGCTTTTCTAATTTTAGAAAGCAGCGCACCAAATTACTGCACCAAAAAAATAACACTTTTCGAACGTTCCGCATAAAATTGTTCAATATGATAAGAAATGAATCAAACAAAAATTAATAAAATAAATGAAAGTTCTGTATTACGTCATTTTTTAATCTGATGTGTATATATTTTGTAAAATTCCGTCATTTTTTACGGGTGATACGCTAGTTTTAATATGATCTCTGAAAAAAATCGGTAATGCCCAAAATCCATTAAGCATTAATGATCCATTTAAACTCGACATTTATCAAATGCAAAGATAGGTCTGTCATGAAATGGCGGATATCTATAAATACAAAAATTGGAGTATTAAGGTGGAACAATTTAATTTAAGATACCATTCAATATGTATTGTGTATTGATATTGAGAAGGAAGCATCTTATCAGTTATTTGTTAATTATTCGTTATTTTAAGACAGCTTATTGGATTTCAACAAGAAAATAAAACGGGTTCGTAATTTTACTATGCTAAAAATTGTGAGAACTTATTGATTCCTTTCTTTGTATGCTAAAAAAACATTGTTACACTAAAAATGTTGTCTAAAAATAGTAACAACACGCAACGAGTTATGACGTCTTCCGGTCTTAGAAATGACAAGCCCTATACGAAAGTTTAACTGTGACACTAAATAAAACAAATGTTCAAGCTCATCACTAACTAAATGAATGAATTATTCGAGAACACTCTATAAATAGCCTATTTGTGTTTGATGTGTAATATACGGTGCCTATTACAATACAAATATAGTATAACAACAAACTCTAGAGCGCTTGGTACACACGCATTTGTGTTGTTAGGTAATTAAAATATTGTCAAATGTGTTATTTAAAACTGACATGATATAAAAAAAAATTATTTAAAGGGTGTGGTAGTAATGTGAGGTTGCTTTCCTGTGCAGAGTTATGTGTAGCACTAAAATTGGAATTCTAAAAAGTGGACTTAAAATAATTATTTTTGTATTGAAACTTTAGTACAATGCTTCTCAAAGCGGTGGTCCGCGGACCGGTGCCAGTCCGTGGGCCATACGATGCCGGTCCGCAGAAGTTACCACGAAAGGACATTTCGCTACCACGTCAGTATAGGGAAAATAGTTCACCGGTCCCTGGTGCAATGAAAATACTCCTGCCGGTCCGCCACACTAAAAAGTTTGAGATGCACTGCTTTAGTAGATCCCTCGATGCCTCGACCAACGTATGGTGGGTTATATCTCGCTAACAAATTGTTTACTCTCACAACAACTGTATATATATATATAATTCACCAGAACAAGCACGAGTCGAGTGCAAATAAGCATGATGAATGACCCTCGCTGGGGTCGACAATCACAGTTTATAGTTGGCAAGCTAGGGTGGTAAAGGGTGGGAGAAGGGCAGGTAACAACAACCGCAGTGCTCATGTCTCGAGACCAACAATGGGTCGGCGGTAACACCCCCCCCACCCCCCAGACATTCACTCGGTTTTTTTTTCATTTCTTCGTGCTGCTGTTTGTGTCCGTTCTTCCCCTTATTTCTTTGCACTAATGTTACGTCACGGGTCGTATCTAGTTCAAGGAATTTTATCATCTATATTTAAGCTCAAAACTTTCAACAACAAAAACATTTGTGGTAACGGGAGAGAAAATTAAATTTTAACACAATGAACCGCTATATCAGTGTGACTTTGCGCACCAGAGTTTGTATTTTAGTTACACACCAGCAATAACATTGACGGCTGGGTAGCGAAGTCAATGGTGCGCTCGCCTCACAAGCTGAGGGGCGTGGGCTCGATGGGGCGTGGGCTCGATGGGGCGTGGGCTCGATGGGGCGTGGGATCGAGCCCACGCAAAACCACAATATAAATGATGCGCTAAGAAAGACCTCCACTGACCCCTGGAAGGGTATTGGGGCCCCCACCAGGTATAAACATGCCCCGAGTAAGTTCTAATGTAAACATTAGGATCCCCTATGACCAAACATACTGTAAAAGAAAGAATGGAAAAGTTTAATATTGACATCGTGACATGTAATCAGATTCTTTATGTTTTATTTTTACTAATTTCTTTCATTCAATATCCCTTTTTTTTCTTTAAAAAAAAATTAAATAAAAGCTTTTAAATACTTTAGTGACCCTGGGTCATTGCTAACGCACTTTTCATGGTGACTTTAATATTTTTATTTTGTATTATAAGGCAAACACATAGTAAGTTTGAACAAGGAAGTAAAACAACACTCGTCATCATCTATGGATCAATATTGACATGGTGTGTCATATTGAGTGCAGCCTTCAATTTGTTTTTCGCAATTTTCGCTTCAGCAGCCTTTTAGACATTTGTTCATCCGTGAACCTTACCCTTCACATGACTTGAAAATAACAACAACCCCAGGGCGCACTTTACTTGATATTTTTAGTTCCCATTCGTGATAGTTTTGTCATGATCTTGGCGTAGGAAATATGTTGCTTAACATTATCCTGTATCACTAGCGTATAACTGAGCTGCATTTAAAGTCTCTTCAAGTGTTAACATGAAATTATAAATTCACAGTAAAAGGTGGTGAAATAGTTGAGTTCAATTTAAATCGATGATAATTTGAGTATTAAAATTCTATTCTGATTCACAACAGGAACTATTCAATTATTTATTATTATTATTATTATTATACGCAAAAAACGACTAGAAGATACTATTAATGAGATCATAAAAATGTAAAAATCATTTTAAAAAAACAAAAAAGTTAACATTCAATAGTAAAGTTAAATGTAATTGTTCCCTGCAACCAAATTTGAGAGACGACATTACCCCATCCCCCCTTCTCTCTCTCTCTCTCTCTCTCTCTCTCTCTCTCTCTCTCTCTCTCTCTCTCTCTCTCTCTCTCTCTCTCTCAGAAGCCCTGCGCCCCCTCAGGCTAAATAGTAATTATACGGATCTATCTTCAATACACGACACCTGTCTTTGTTTTAATTTACACATCCTTGTGGGCTGCACACAGCCCTGACCTACCTATCATATTGACATAGTTTCGAAGGTGAACTTTGAAGGGCACTTAGACGTCATAAACGTTCTGGATTCTTGTCCAAAATTGTTACAAAAAACATTTACACAAACAAGAATAAAATGCTACGCCATATCTAAACAAATCTTTGTGGCTTGAATTCAATTATAAACATGAACTTAGAAACGTGAAATTATTAACAGAGGCGTCACTAGGGCTGGTGTCACCAGGGGCGGTAGCTCATGGTGTCACCCATTCACGACTGAAGGGGGCGTCCATAAATGACGTCACGCGAGGTTGCCGATTTTTACCCCACCCTCCCCCAGCGTCATACTTTGTAACAAAAACTTATACCCCACCCCTTTTTTACGATATGACGTCACAAAGCTTTGACACCCCTCCCCCAAGCCGTATTTTCTCAATAAAAATTAGCATGTTGCAAAATATGTTTTGTCATTTAAATATGTATTTAGTCTGCACTGTAATATCGTAACACGCGTGAAGTCATTATAAACGTAATTAAATAAATGGTAAACAATCAAATATTTAAGTGGAACTTTTATTTAAAGTTTCGCGTTTTTGATGTGACGTCAAATTTCTTAAACACATCGTACCACATCGTCACAGATGCGTGACCCCTCCCTATGGCAGATTAAAAGGGGGGTGCTGAGCTGGCTAAAACCCCCTATAATTTAAGGGCCCCCAAACTTTTTATGAATTATAGTGTATAATAAAGATGCAGGCCATTATGTTTGTACGAATCCCTGAAAATGCCTTGGCCAGTCATACGGCAATGCTGCAAATGAGTAGCAAGTAACGGAAACCAGGCTATTCTTCGTGAGAAGTACATTGTAGCTCATTATGTGCCGTGCACAGCTCATTCCTTTAATTTGGTTGGGAAAAGAGCAGCAGGTTGTCCTACTGCTGTCAGATTTTTTTGTTTTCTGCAAAATCTTTATACCCGACTTGTTGCATCAACTCATCGTTGACAGGTACTTCAAAAACATATGAAATTGATACATGCTAACAAAGCCTTGTCTGACACAAGATGGTCAGCCTGACATTATGCTGTAAAGTCTGTTAATAGCTCATACCATGAGAATATCGCATCACTGGAAGAATTAGCAACGAATGAAAATCAGCCACGTGACTGCCGACTTGAAGAAGAAGGATTTCTAAAGGAAATTGAACAACTGGAAGTCAATATTTTACTTGAAATTTGGGAAACAATTTTAGAATGGATGTCTCTCATTGAGTTTGTTATAAAATAGCATTCTTAATTGTATTCCTATGAAGACAAAGGAAAGGAAAAGTCCGTGTTAAAAACAGTGTAAACAATCTTCAATACTATCAAACAAAAAAGAAAGCGTCAGTTTGATAAAGGGACATCAACAAAACAGTAATCTCCTGGAGACAAAAATTCAAGATTGAGGTATTTCTGGTAATCATTGACAAACTTTCTTAAGCCCTACAACATTGGTTAGGTGCATATAAATAGGTTTGTAAGAAAGCGGCCAGAAAGCCAAATTTCTCATGTATGTATTTATATGCCCCTAACCAATGTTGAAGGGCTTAAGAAAGTTTGTCAGTGATTACCAGAAATACCTCAATCTTAATAAAGTTTGTCAATGATTACAAGAAATACCTCAATCTTAAGCAAGTTTGTCAATGATTAAGGTTAGGTTTGTAAGAAAGCCAAATTTCTCATGGATGTAACTGAGCTCAGAACTCTCGCCACACGATGGGCAGCAGCCAAGTTAATGGAATAACATTCACGTGATTTCGAAGAAGGGGTCGGGTTAAATCCGAAGCAACCGTTTCGCTCCCCTCAATTTACTAGCAACGCCATCGATCGGTGCCGGTTTAGGGCCAGGAGCGCCAGTACGGATTAGCAAAAAGTGCCGCGAAGACCGCATTGGACGCTAGCTCTGAGGAAACCTTCCAATGGGGGTTGAACCCTAGGTAGGTCTTTGATGATCCCCCGGTCTGTGGCGGTCCTCACCATGGAGACCCGTGTGCTTTGCCGGGATGGCGCCAAAGTGGTAGCGGGTCGTAGTAGGGAAATTCCACCACCTCCTTGTGAGGGCAACTTAGTGGGAGGCATCTTCGATTCTATGTCCTGGATGCCCAGGTGGCCGCTTCAGAAGCGACCACTTTGGGGGAGCGGGGGAGGGGGAGTCCTCAGCTGTTACGTCCCTTTGGTGGCCAGATGCCTAAGGGGGTCTTCCGGGAAGACCCATAAAGAGCACTAGGCTCGGGGCTTCTGATTTTCTTCCACATGTAGGTTCATGAGTGATTTCGAAGACTAATTACCTTCAGAATTAGTCCAATTTTCAGAACTCTTAAAAAATGTATTGTCCAGCCCCAGGCTCAGGGGGTAAGGAAAAGGAATTAGCACAAAGCGAAACTCAAAAACTTGCACAGAGCTAAAAAATGTTGCTGCTTTTGAATGAGCTATATTTCACACAGTCCTTTAAAAATGTACACATCGCACTTCGCATCTATCTTTCAATGATGACATCAAACTGCAGCTGAGAGCGATCCTTTTCAAAGTTGAAAAGAATATATAATGACTTAGAATTTGCATGGGACGAAAAAGACTGAATATGCTCTCTCTAATGAGCATTGAAAAGGAACTTGTAAGCTTACTTAGCTTTATTGACTTGATTGAAAACTTCGCCATTTGAAAAATTCGTAAACGAAAGTTGTAAGTTGAAATAATAATCATACATTTTTTTCAATAATTTTTGTTATTTCAAATAGAGAAAACAATTCGTTACCTCATGAATTTTTTTTTAAAATACGGAATAACCCGTAATACTGTAATACTATTCTTTACGGGGGCGCAATCGTAAGCACTAAACAGCGTAAGTCGGGATGGGACAGTCGTAACCGGAGGACTACCGGTATATAAAAATGCAATATCTATGCTTTCACGCTTTTAATAAATATATATATAAAAAATATTAACTCAAAGACATTGAAATCCTAATTTTCCTCAAGAAAAACATCAACAAAGAAAACCCATCTTTTATTATATTTGGGGGGGGGGTGGTGATAAAAATCGTATTCCTCCCACCCCACTGTGGTGGAGGGAGTCGAGAGGTGGAATTCGTTCATGCTGTCGGTGTGTCCAAGTCCAAATGGCTTTATATCTTTTAAAACAGAAGACACTGCCTCTTTAATTCCAGCCTTTTTTAAAGATCTCTCTGCTGCGACTATTTCTTTTCTTTTTTTCCTTATTTGTTTTAATGTTTTCGTGTGTTGGGACTGTTTTATTATTGCAAGTTAACTGATATTTTTTTTAATAAGAATTTTCGCGTTTAACGTATTTCATTGTATTTCATAATTTCTTTCTAGATTAAAAAATTAGTCATCTTTTGTTTTCTGACATAAAATCGTACACAGTAAAATTTTTGGTTCGGGTTTCACCCCCTAATGGATGTCAACCAGGGTGTCCCGCCCCCGCCCCCCTAGTGACGCAACTGATTATTAATAAGTTTGAGAAAATAAAGAAGACAGTAGAGTGTATTTTTAAAAAAATTTTTACACGTGTACATTTAATTTTTTACAAACTAGAATACCGGCAAAAACTTTTTTTAAAAACAAAATAAAAGACGTTAAAACATTTCAGAAATAAAAAAGACCCGTAAAAACATGGTTTTTGACTGTAAATCCCTTATATTTAAGACAAAACTATATTGATTATGTTCAAACGCGACAATCATTTACAGACTGACACCGAGTGATATCCCCTGGCTTTAAAAATGGGGGAAAAGACGGGAGGGTGTGTGGGCATCGACGGGAGTCTATGTGCAGAATTTCAGCTCGATGGCTTCACGGGAAGTGTGTCATTTTTAAATCCCTGAGATTAACTTCACCGTCGTCTTTGTTTCTCTGTCTGTCGTTCGTCGTCGGGCAGGCGGAAAAACAAAAGTAAAAAATGACCCACTTCCCGTGATCCGATCGAGCTGAAATTTGGCACACGGACCCGTCTCACTTAACAATGCATCGTATCAAAATTTATGATCGATCGAATGTACCGTAATTAAATTAATGCATTTTTAGTTTATCCAAATATAACGTATGTAATTCAAATTCACGGTTTGTTATTGTTTTTTTCCCACGTGAGAGTTTGAGTTGACGCGTTGAGGCGACCTATCGAAGTACCGGCGTGCTTTTGTTTACATTTTACCTGTCATGCTGAGCTCGCCCCCCCCCTAGGGTTATGAAGCAAAGTTGAGTTAAGACAGATTGAGTCTGTAAATGTTAGTAGCGTTTGAAAATAATCAATACTGTTAGT
>CALYLW010000140.1:0-15000 GCA_944989445.1 Ampullaceana balthica | reverse complement strand
ATTATAAAATCGACCACTTATGGTATATCCTTTGATTATAACAACATATTAAATAATGTATATTTACCAACGACGTGCAGCAGCAGCAGAAGCGAAAGCTTCACTTCGGTTACTACCAGTGAAACAATCACAACACGAGTGGTTGGGGGGGGGGGGGGGGGGGGGGGGGGGGGGGGGGGGGGGGGGGGGGGGGGGTGGGGGGTGGGGGGGGGGGGGTTGGGGGTGTGTGGGGGGGGGGGGGGGGGTGGGGGGGGGGAGGTGAGGGGGTAGGGGGGGGGAGGGGGGTGGGGGGGATAGGGGTGGTTTAGAGGTTGGGTATGAGGAGCTTCTGCGCAGCTGCACAGTCGTTGAGTAAATATACATAATTTAATATGTTGTGATATAATCAAAGGAATACACATAAGTGGTCGATTTTATAATATATATACGCACTCTTAAAAGAACAATCTCGCGCATCTGTATACAATTGAATATTTTCTAAACTCGCCCTCAGACCGAGTCCAATATTCTGTTGCATTGTAAATATGTATTAGGCACCAACGTGCAAGTAAATTTGGGTAGAGCTCCTCGAGGATCATTATAGATATATGATGGCAATATTCTGGTTACAGACCAAAGTATCCTTCATAGCGTCTTTGTGTATATGGGTCTGTGTACCTTGGGTATTGTGAATAGTGGACAATGCATGATGCTGTTAATGCTGAGCAAAGACAATTTCTGAAACTGAAATAAAATATAACATAACAATTTTCTTAAAATTGTAATATGCATTGCAATCTTATATTTATTCCTTGTAAAATTAAACTTAAAATTAATAAATAATGTTTTTTAAAAAAAATACATATTAATGATCTGAGAGAGTTTTGTTGGTTCAGCCATCGTCTTGTATTATAATTTTACGCTTGTGATGTAATGATTTTAGAAAAATTTTACAAGACAATAAAAAGAGGACAAATTAAATAAATTTTCAAAGTTGATCGTAAATCCCCTGGTGCATTTTGAAAATGTAAAATTGAAAACAATAAATTAAGAAAAGTAATTCTGTTGTTAAAAGTCAATCGTTAAAAAAGAAACTATCAATAAGCAAGATAATTTTCCCTAAATCCAATCTAGATGAGACTATATACTTAACATATTTGTGTCTGATAGAAATGAATATTTTGAAGTCTTAAATAAGCAGTGTAACATTTATGAGTCCTTTAAACATTGATATATATATTAGGGGACAAAAAAAAGAGTGAGTTTGGTGTTAATTGGCGAGTGGCCTCACTTACTTCTATGGGCTATTCTTCTTCAAGTATTTTTTTCAAGTACACTTACAACTGATGGTACGTTCTCATGCCGTCACAGTATAGAATACAATATACACAAACAAGTTGTGTGTTTAAAAGAATAAATTAATGCTTTATTAGTTGAATAATACAAAAGAAGACGTTTCGGTTAATGGCTTTATCAGTTCAAAGAAATTACACAAGTAGTAAAATTATTTTTATACGACATGATTTATCATAGAAAAAATAATAATTAAGGAAAGATTTTTTTTTAATTAAAAAAAAACAAAAACAAATGACACAATTCATTTGGTCATCAAGTATTTTATTTTAAAGCTTTATCGCAGTACTATATGGTTTCTCATTTCTAAAACCGGAAAAACGTCATAGCTCAATGCGTAATGTTCTATTTTTAGATTACATTTTAGCGGAACAATGATTTGAAGCATAAATACAGTCGAATCACTATGTTCTCAAAATTGATAGCATCGTTAAATTACGAAACTCTTTTTCCTTTTTCAAGTCCAATAAGCTGTCTTAAATTAACGAAGAATTGAAAAATAGCTGATTACCTACATCCTTCTCAATATAACTACATTTACGTATTAACTCGTATCTTTTATTAAATTTTTATGACATTTGTCCTTAAAAAAAGATAAATATAGATATAATATTTCTATTATTAGATCCGCCGTATTATGTAAAGGCCCATTCTATATCATCACAGTATAGACTAATTTTTCTATCTTTTGTTTAGCCTACCTTTCCAAGAGTTGTTCAGCAAACCATAACGTTAAAATACACGGTTCATAGTTACAGTTGTAAGTCCAGTTGGAGCTGATATAATCGACTGCTGTATTTTGTACAACGAGGAAGTGACTATTAGCAGAGCACCTTGCACAGCACTTACTTTCATTTCTGGAAGTTTTTCTAAACATAAATAATTTTTTAAAAATAATTATTTTCTATCTTCATTGATTTCTCCAATATTTATTCCAAATGGCTTTTTTCTTTAACTTACTATCTTACATAATTTTTTCCACATTAAAATGTTTCCAACATCACGAATCGAGATAATGCATATTATTTGTAAAATTCATTAGTTTTTAAAATAAATTTTATCTCTTTAAAAAAATTACCAATTTGACCTGTGATATCTGAGTAATTGTTTTTAAAAGCTTCTAAAATTTCGGTATCTTCTCACACTAGACAATGTCTCATTCTCCTCTCCCATCTCTCTCTCTCTCTCTCCCTCTCTCTCTCTCACTCCTCTCTCTCTCTCTCTCTCGTGCGATCCGTCTACCTCGCAGTGCGGACAGGAGCTCGATCTCATCCATGTACATCATTCAATCAGAAGGCTCCACCTACTCTCTCACTCTCTCTCTCTCTCTCTGTCACTCTCGACTCCTCTCTCTCATCTCTAACCCCCCTCACCCCCCCCACGAACCAAGATTCCTCTCTCTATCCACTCCCTCTCCCTATCCGTCTCGTCCATTCCCACATCTCCTACTTTCGTACTCACATCTCCCCTCACTCACGGTGGAGATGACACACTCTGCCTCGAAGCCAGGCCATCCGCCATGGATCTCTCATCGTCCCCTCATCCCACATCTCACCCCTCTCACTCTACACAACGCTCCTCCTCATCCCTCTCCTTCGCTCCCCCCTCGCCCAACCCTCCTCCACTCCGTGCACTCTCCGCTTCCCCAACCAAACCCACCGAACCCGCCCATCCACCGCTCAGCGAAGCCGTCTTCCCTCCCTTCACCCGGCACACACGCGTTGGCGAGCCGGGCAACCACAACACCGTCGCGCGCCTCCTCGGGCTCACGCTCCCCCACCCTCTCACTCCTCACGCCGATCCAGCACCTCTCCCATCTCCGGGTTCACCACCACAGCGCGCCGCCCATGGAGCCTCCTACCTCTCCTACCCTCGAACGGGGTTCGCACACGATGGATTAGCACCACTGGACCCAGGACGGTCTCCCGAAACTGCAAGCTCTTCCTTCCCGCATCATCCGCGCAAGCCGACGCGGGCACACACCCCTACAGTCCTCCGCTCGATAAACGGCCAACTCCGGACCTTCCCAAACAACACTCACTCCACCACACCAGCACGTCTGAACCCAACTATCACCTCCAACAATAGCCGAATTCACCGCCCTTCGCCCTGTCCCCATTCCCACGGCACTCGAGACCCTACCGCACTACACGACCACAACAAGACCCGTCCTTCTCCCAATCAGGACTCTCACTCAATCAACACCCATCCCCTCAACCGATATGTGTCACCGATTCTCTCCCTCCCGCCCCTCTCACCAATCCTACACATCCTCTTCCAACCTCTCGAGCCCACTCTCCCCCGCTACGCCTCCACCGATCCCCGCTCGCCACCTCTCTCCCATCTCCATCCGACCCTACTCTCCCGTCAACTCCACCCCTACCCTCCTCACCTCCACTCACTCCACGTACACAGGAATACCACCCACCACACTCTCACGCCAAATCACCGCCTCGACATCACCTCACCCTCACCCAGCCCAACTTCTACTCCTCCAATCATCTCTCATCTCATCCATCCCTCCAAACACCCCACATATCACACATCCCTCTCACGTCAACTCATCCATCCCCCCCCTGTGGGACAACGATCTCAATCACCTCTACAGACCCAACTCTCTAGACTCACCAACTACACACAACCCAAGCAACCACCCTCTCGCAAGACCACACTCTCAATTCACACCCCTCATACACTTCTACATCTCTCAACTCATCCTCTCACCTCTCACAATCCTCAAGTGGCTCCTCATCAGCAGCCAACGCAACTCACTCTGACCACCCTCTCCTCTCCTCCCCAACTCTCCCACAACACTCTCCCATCACCCGTCTCACTCACACTCACCCATCCCCCTGCCCCCTCATCTCTACACATCACCCACACTCACACCTCCGCACTACATCTCTCACCCCGTCTCGCACTACAACACTCACAGTCATCACACTCGCCCTCCCTCTCTACCACATGCCTCACCCACCTCTCCTTCCATAACCTCGCTCCTCTCTCTGTCTCCTCTCCCCGCCTACTTCATCTCTCCTCTCTCTCACCCTCACACTCGTACCCTCATCATTCTCACCCTGTCTTCCGCAAATTACGCCATTTCCTCTCTCAACTTCTAGCGCTCTCCCCTCCCCCTCACATCGCTCCTATCCCGTCGCCAACACCTCCAAACATCCAAACCTCTCTCTTATCTCTCTCGCTCCAACTCTCCTCTCCTCACACCCTCGCAAACGTCCCACCTCTCATACACTCTCGTCTCTCTACTAAAATACTAGCTCACCATCCCCCTCTCGCAACCCTCTCTCCTCCTCCTCGAACCTCTCTCCTTGTCCTCCACCTCCTCCCTCACCCTCCTCTGCCACTCCCTCCACCCCTCCACAATCTCATCATCGTCCACCACTCCCACCGCTCCCTCCGAACACTTCCTTCTCTCCCTCCTTCTCACTACCCCCCCTTCCTCTCCTCTCTCATTCTATCTCTCATCACATCAAGTACCTACCCCATCGCACTCGAAAAAGAGTCTCTCATTCCGGCCGTCTACCTATCAGACAACGTCCAACTCCTCATTCTCTCTCTCCTCCCACGTCAATCTCCTCATCCAATCTCACCTGCTCTCATCAAGACCTACTTCCATCTGTTCACTCCCTCCTCACGACTTCGCCACCCACAACTGACTCCTCGTCTCATCTCACGGACCCTTTCCTCTCTCCAAAGGGGACTCACTCTTGACATCATTCATCCCATTCAACACATCCATCTCTCACCCCAGCTCACTACCTCAACATCCACTCCCGTCCCCAACAACGACTTCCAAACCACCCCCCTGCACGTCCCCCTGAACCCTCACACATGTCATCCTATACAACCCCATGATCTCGGCCATCACAACGCTCGCCTCTCACATCCCACCCTCCTTCTCACCAAACAACACACTAAACCACACTCCTACTCTCTCTCCCCTACTTCCATCTCTCTCTCCCGTCAGCGCTCTCTCTCTTCTCAACACTCGATCACAATCCTCGACCCCCACTCCTCCTCAAATTCACATCTCCTCGCTCCACCTCCGCTCCTTCTCTCTCCTCCTCACTCTCTCACTCCACTCTCATCCTATCTCCTCCCTCTCTCATTCTCTACCTCACATCTTCTCGCATCATCTCTCGCTCTACTCATCCTCATTTCCTTCCTCCTCCATCACCCTCTATCTCACTGTCTCCATTCCCTAAGCTCTCCACAACCTCTCTTCTTCCTCCGATCAACTCTCTTCCTTCTTCTCCTCTACTCTCCATTCCCTTCCCATCCTCACAAATCACGCAGAAATCATCATCGTTCATCTCCTCTCATTCCCTCCTCTCACCTAACCTCAAACTCTCCCATCCAACCCGTCAACCTACCTCATCCCTCCTCATCACCTCCCACTCCTCACTCCAAGATCCCAACTCCACATCTCACATCTCCTCTTCACTTCTCAGTCCAACTCTCTCCTCCATCTTCCATATACGTCTCTCCTATCCTGCTCATCCCGACACATCGTCTCTCCGTTCCCACCTCATCCGATCTCTCTCATCCTCTCCCACCTCCCAAATCAGATCTCCGTCCGCGTCTCAAAATCTCTCTCACCCCTCCTCCACACTCCCCTTCTCCGCCCCGGCGCCACCTCTACAGTCTCTCATACTCCTCGTCACTCCTCAATAGCGGCTCAAACTCCACATCTCCACTCTCCACACCATCTCAACATCCCCCTCTCCGCTACCCCTATTCCTTCACCTCTAACCTCTCACTCCTCCACCCGACACTCCCCTGTTCTCTCATCGACCTCCCCTTCTACCCCTTCTGTTCCATCTCAAATCTACCTCCGCTCACCCCAAATGTCTCTCTCTCACACTCTCTCGATCCCTCCTCTCTCTCTCCTCTTTCCCCAATCATCTCATCCCTCCCCACCGCTCCCATCCTTCTCGATAATCTCCATCTCTCTAAACTCGTCCCTCTTCTCGTCGATCTCATTGACTCTCCTTCTCATCCTCGCTCTCCCACCTCATCCTCCCCTCCTTACCTCCTACTCCACTTCACTTCCCCTCTCACTCCCACTCTCCAATTCTAATAATCGCTCACTCTATCCCTCGACAAGCACAACCTCCGCCTCCCTCCCTACCTCTCTGAAACGCTCCCCCAATCAGCGTCTCCTCTTCTCTCAATCTCACAATGCGCAAACATTCCAAATCATAAATCAACGTCCTACATCGCTCCCTACTCCCTCCACGCGTCAGCCGCCACATCCAACCAACTCGTCTCTCTCGCTTCTACACATCTCACCTCCCGATCTCTACGCCCCTCTCCCCTACTCGTCCCCCTCACCCACCTTCATCTCTCACACCTCTACATCTCGCTCTCCTCCCTCCTTCTCTCTCTCAACGCTCCTCGGCACTTCCTCCCTACCTCGCTTTCTCTCGTACATCGTCCCGCATCATATCTACCTCACGATCCTAATCGTACTTCACCCCCTCATCGTTCTCATCCCTCTCCTTCACTGCTCCTCTCATCTCAACTCCCATCCTAAACTCACACCGAATCAAGACCAACGAATTCACACCTCTCCAAGATATCCAATCCTCCTGAACCCCTCTTCCCTCATCGACCACGAACTCCTCGTCTCACACTCCTCTCATCATCTTCCATCCGTTCCTCGTCGACTCCATAGTCCCACATCTCCCTCCTCTAAAGTCGAACTCTCTCAATCGTCTACCTGGCCAGCCCTCCTTCTACCCGAATCATCCCCGCCGACACTCTCTCCTCTACCCACTTAACATCCCAACGGCCATCGCCTCACTACTCTTCTCTACTTCCCCTTCCATCCTTCAGATCATCCCCTTTCTCTCTCTTCTCAATCCTAATCACCTAGTCAAGCTTCTCTTCCCCTCTGTCATTCTCCCAACACTCCAATCCACAGTCTCTCCATCACCATCCGTCCTCCCGTCTATCCTTCTCACCCACGAAGTCTCAACGCTCTCCCTCTCCCCCAACTCTCTTCGCTCTCTCCCATCTCCCACTTCTCATGAACACCACACCAACTCTCTCCGTCTCTCCTCTCCCTATCAGTGCGTCTCAAATCGGCCCCTTCTCTCCTAAGCAAATGCTCGGCGCCACTCACTGAATCTTAATCCCCTACCCACCCGCGTTCTCAACAACCGACGACAACTCACATATCCCCTCACCTCCCAAACTCATTACTGATTCTCTCGTCTCATCCTCTCCTCTCTAACACAAGTCCCCCTCGTTCGTCGTAACCCATCATCCAAATAAAACACAAAAATCGTAAGTTCCCTTCTCCTCTCCTCGCCCACCATTCTCTCACTCTCCGCCATCCACCACCTTCGTCCACATCGTCGCCGACTCCCCATCCTCGCGCCTCTCTCTCTCTCCTTCCCTCCTCTCCTCAACAATCCTCCCACGCATCCTGCTCGCGAGCCCCTCTCCTCTCCATCTCCCTCTCCCTCACCCGTCTCACTCCATCCCTCGTCAATGTCTTCACTCCCAGCTCGTCCACCCCTCCAACCTCCTTCTCTCTCTCCATACAACAAGATCTCATCTCTCATCTCTCTCACTCCGTCGTGCTTCTCATCCCGACCTATCAACCCACCCTCCTCTCTAGCCCGTTCACCAAGCCCTCTCTGCTTGGCTATCCGATCTGCAATGTCTCTCTCACTCCATCGCCCACCGCCTTTATTCTCTCCCCCCCCTCACACCCAATCTCTCTCTCATCTCTCTCCGTGCAGTCACACTACCTCTCCTCTCTCAATTCACCATCACGGAACAACTCACCTCCTCGCTCTAGGCCCATCCCCATATCATCCCCACCAACATCTCCCGCCTCCAACCTCACTCTCCCCTCTCTCGGATACCATCCCACAACGGTCTCCCCAAACAGCCCCACACTACTGCCCACGCAGCCCCCGTAAAGACAGGGCTCGCCTGTCCGTAGCCACCCCCCTCCACCACCAACTCACTCTCCACTCACACATACAGCACTGAACCTCACGACCTCCCGACTCTCGAACTCCCATTACCCATCTCAAATCACTTCTCGCAATCCTCCCCTCCCTCCTCCTTCTCCCCATATGGAAATCACGCACGCTCTTGTCGTCTCGCCTCCTCATCTCCAGTGCAACAACCCTCCCCACAACCCACCCAGCTCTCTCTCCTCCACCTGGTCATCCTCCTCCGGTCACATCCTCATCCTCTTCCACTCCCCCTCTCTCTCTACCCTTCCTCCATCTCCCTCTCAATCCCCCTCCGTCCTATACTCATCCCTCTCGCCACCCGCGACTTCATCTCCTCCCCCCACCGACTACAGTCTCCTCAGCCACTCTCTCCCCTCTCTCCCTCCACCTCCCCACGTCCCCACCATCTCCGTCTCTATTCACTCATCTCATCACCCCTCAAAGAGCATCCAATCTCACCTCCTCTCACTTTCTCCCTATGGAATAGGAGGGGGGGGGGGGGGGGGGGGGGGGGGGGGGGTGGGGGGGGGGGGGGGGGGTGGGAGGGGGGGGGGGGGGGGGGGGGGGGGATGAGGGGAGGGGTGGGGGGTGAGGGGGGGGGGGGGGGGGGGTAGTATAATATAAATATAATAGTCTTCAATTTCGTACCCCGCTTCAACTCACATTTTCACTCCCTCTCATTCTCTCGCCCGTCCCACTGTCCAATCCCTTACAACCCAACTGCTCAGCTCTCTCTCACATCTCTCCATCCTTCACCACCCAACATACCTTCCCCTCCCATCTCAGTCACACGCCTCATCCTCGCCACCCCAGTCCGACACTTCCTCTTCAATCCCCCTCCTCCAAAATCCACTACTCTCTCACTCCGTCTCTCACTCCACTATCATCTCACCCAGTCTCGCGACTCTCCTCCATACTCAACGCCACTCCGTTCACACCTTCTATCTCAAATCACCTCGACTTCGGCCCTCGTACCAACACATCTCCTCTCTCCCCTCGATCATCTCTCTTCCCTCTCCTCCATATCACCGCACCACCTCTCATCACTCTCTATTACGTGCGCTCGCGGCCCCTTCCTCCCTCCAACTCACTCTCTCTATCCTCTGTCCACTCCAACCTCTCGTCAACTCTCGACTCCTAGTCTCTCTCTCCCTTCAGATCTGTCTTCTTCTCGCACTCTCACTCTCCCCCCCACGAGGTCCATCCCAACCCGATTCTCTCTCTCCTCGCACGCAGCGTCTACCTCACTCTCCAAGCTTAATTCTTCTCACCTCTCCATCGCTCTCTCCTCCCCGTCCTCCTTCACGAAGGGCATCTCCTCCGTCTGTCCTCGTCTCTTCCACTCTCTCCTTCCACTCTCGCACCGGTCCTCACCACACTCCCACCATATTCTCGTATCTCGCTCCACTACTCACTCCCTCACAAGTCTCTCATCAGCTCTCTCCTTTCAAACCACCTGCTCTCCCTTCCTCTCTCAAGCTCTCTCAACCCACTGCCTCTCAGCTCTCTTCTACGCATCAATACCACCACCTCTCTTCTATCTCGCTGTCGAACTCCTCCACTCAAAAACGTCTTCCCTCTACCACAACTATCTCCTCTCAATCCCCCCTCTCCGTCTCGACTCCACTCTCTCCACTCCTTCTCAATCATATCTCTCTCTCTCCATTCTCTACCTTTCTCGACCACCGCTCCTAGACCTTTTCCTCACGGCTCCATCCTCCTACAAAACTGATCACTCCCTCCACGCATCACTCATCCACCTCCAACTCTACCTCTCTATCGCAGGACATCACCCCCTCCACCATCGCACAAAACCTCACTCATCTCCATCTCCGCCACCCCATGGCGATCAAATTCCAGAAGAAATCCTACACCCTCATCTTCTCATCCCCTCCTCTCCTCCCATCCTCCCTACCATTCTCCTCTCCCACCTTCCCTACTCATCCTCAACGAACCAAACCCGCCTCTCCCATCTCCACCCCCATCCTCGTTCCAATCCCACTCACCTGCGCATCCCTCTTTCCCTACCTCTCTCCCTCGTCACCTAGCACTACTCCCTCATATACTATTCCTCCAGTCTAGTCCTCTCTCACTCTACCTCTCACCCTCAGTCCCTTCACACTCGCGAACTCACACAGCTCACTCCGTCTCCCACATCATCATCTCTCAGATTGGATCTCACACACACATCTCACATCCTCGATCGCCATCGCCCCTCTTCCACCTCTCTCCTTCTCATTCTAACCCACATCCCTCTCTCCCATCCTCCTCTCTCCCTCTCCCATCCTCACATCCTACCCCTCCCTCTCCCTCCTCCTTCTCGCCTCCTCCCTATCTTCTCTCTTGTCTCTCTCCAGTCTCTCTCCCTCTCTCTCTCTCTCCTCTTCTCTCCTCTTCATCCGCCTCTCTTCTCCTCATCAATCCCCGATCTCTCTCAAAAACTCCCTCACTCCGTCTAAACCGACTCCCATACAATCGTCTCCCTCATCTCTCTCCCCATCCCCTACTCTCAACACTAATCCTCCATACCTCGCTCAACATCTACTCTCCCTCATCTCTCTCACTATTTCCATCTATAACAATCTCCCTCTCACTCTCAATCGCTCTCGTACCCTTCCAGCCTCTACTCTATCCTCTCTCCCATCCTCTCTACCTTCTCCTCCCCCTCACACTGCTCTCCTCCACCCTACCCTCGTCTATCGATCCTCTCCAACCCCTCTCTCCTCCCTCGCATCTCCTCTCCGCATCCACAACGTACAAAAGCATACCCCCACGGTCCAGGTCCCTATCTCATTCCACTCCTTCTCTCTCCCGTCAGTCTACTTCCTCCCTCATAAACCCACGCTCCCCGCGTCCTCGTCATTTCCATCTCCATCTCCGTCTCCTCATGCTCTCCCTCTTCGAATGCATCTCGTCTCGTCTCTCTCTCCTCTCTCTGCTCACGAATCGTCCACTTCTCAAACCCCTCTCACCTCCCATCGTCCACCTCCTCCTAATCGACACCCACCTCACCTCCCGCTCGTCATTTTCTCCTCTGCATCAGCAAGACTCCCACTCTCCCTCTCCGAACCTCATCCACGTTTTACGACCTCTCCACCCTCTCCTTCTCATCTCAGACACACTCCTCACGCCCTCTTCCATTCTCTCACCTCCACAATCCATCCCTCTATACCTCTCACTCTCTTATCACTCCTCCTCTCTCTCACCAACCCTGTCCTTCCCTATACGCCTCTCCTCTCGCTACGCTCTCTCCTCTTCAAAAAAACTATCAACCTCACAACTCTAGTCGTCCTCAGCCATCTCTCTCACCCATCAACTCTCCTCTAAATCCCTCTCTTCGCCCCGTTCTCTTATCCATCCCACCACCTCACCTCCGCCATCGCCTCATCCATCAGTACGGGGGTCGTTGATGATATACTTCAACTTAAACACACGTTGCCGACCGCCGCCCCCATAACAGCCTCTATACAGCCCAAGATCTTCTCATCTCCTTCGCGTCCTCCCGGATCCTACCACTCTCCCACACGTCTTCGACGAGCCTCGGCCATTCGCTTCCCGGGTCTAACAAATCCAAAGTAAAAGAAAACAGGGTGCTGGAATCGAGCATCAAGCCCATACCGTTGTATCTCTCAAGAAACTCAATTTCATACGATAATCCGAAAGACTCATATACTCAGACCTCTACGTCCGCCATCCAGACCCAAGCTCCAAATCTCTACCATCGCTTCCTAATCTACTCTCTAATCTTAACGTCCCTCTCTCCAATACCCCCCCACTCGTTCCCATCCCCGCCAAACCCCCCTCATCAGCCACCGACTCTTCATGACAACGTATCTCCCCTCCCCATCGTTCACACGCTCTCAATCGTATAACCCCGTTGTCCACCCATCGAACCGTCACGAATCATCCTCCACCCATCATCAATCTCTTCATTTTACAAACACATCAGTCGGTCATTCAACTCTTATTTCATCACTCCACATCGACGAAGACGATCCCTAATGTTCTGTGCCAATCCTCACCTCGTCCACCTACCATCTACAACAAAACTCATTCGGCATCCTCTCTAGCTGTCATCTCACGTCTACGATTTAGATACTCGCATGCTAACCTGCGTCTCTGGTCAGGATCCCATCCGTGATTCCGCCCGGTCCTCCCCTGACCCGCCTCACAAACCCATCTCGCTAAAACTCCGCACTCGACCGTAACGCTCAGTTCCCATTGCAGTGTCTTGCTTCCTCTTCTCTCAAATACCGGTCTTTCGAGCCATAAAATCCTCTTACTTTCAATACTCGCCACGAATCTGAGGTATTCAAAGCTCCCGTCCCAAGAGTAAGAATAATCATCCGGGAAGTACAAAATGATAAGGCAATAGTGAAAGGAATACCAAGAGCGCCTCCAACTCTCCATCACTTTTCCCACACAACTATCAATGATCTACATAACTAGCCTCCCTCCGGCATCAACTCATCCCCTCTCGCCCGCCCCTCTCGTCTTTCCTAATCCACTCCCAACACCCCAAATAACAGGCCGGATGAGGCCGCTAACTCCCGGCAGCTCAGCCATCCGCACGACATCCGAAGACTGCGAACTTCGAATCTATCAGAACCAAGATGGCCTACATCTCACACCCACTCACTCCGAGAGTATATTGACCTCTCTACAGCTTCTCCTATTCAAGCGCTCTCCGCATCCCTACAATCTCTCCTCAATGATATAACATCTCCCCATCGTCTCCGTACTATGCCTCAGGCCCTTGATATTTCTCACACAACAATCAGACACTCATCATTAACCAAATTAAACGAGTCAACACTCACAGGCAAAACAACAACTATATCACAACGATTCTATCATATCTCCGGCCCTTTCACCAAATATTCCATCGTTCGTCTCACCACTAGACACAACCCAACCTTCGTCATCATCCCTAGATCCGCGCAGCTCCAACACGCCTCGCCCCCTCAGCTCGCTCGACGGTCTCTCTTTCACCCTTTCATTCTTGACTCCATTCCCTAATCGTCTTATTACTCATCTTTTTCATCCTCCTCTTCAATCTCCAATCCAAAACTGTCTGATTGCGTCATCCCATTCAATTCAACTCGCCTACAACTTACCCTCCACCCTCCACCCTTCACCCAAACCCAAAGCGTCCCTCACTCACAGTCTGCAACTCAAAGCCTACCATATTAGTCCTGTCTCCTCCCGTGGTCCTCTATAGCTCCGGTAGTACTCCGCATCTCATCCCCCCAACGCGAAAAAAAAAACACTCTGTCCACCCGCTCAGTCTCAAACAACAGCGATCTCCCACCGGTTCCATCTCCCTCGCGCTACTACTCGATTAACTCAAATATCCCCATCGCCAGATCCAAGTCTTCAAGTCCGATCCCCACCAATTCCCATTCTCGCCGACTCTCCCCCCCCCGAGAGAATGCCTCCCCACACCCCCCGTCACGCATTCCTCCTCCCCATCTCTCCGCCCCCGTCCTCCCCTCCAAAAGTCCACTCCAACCATCACTCAGACTAATCTCTCCTGCATGATGCAAATCCAATCGCGACCTACTACTTCTAGTCGCCCCCATCAAGCCCATGCATAATGCAGTCATCTTCTCACTTCCACGCTCACCACCCCCCTCAATTCTCACCCGACGCCATCTCATCTCATCCGCCCACCCCCCTCCCCTAGAACCCAACCCTCTCACGCCATTGCCTCTCCCAATCCGTCTCTCCCCACCACTCTCCTGCACGCAACCCTGCATCTCACCCATCCGGCGGCTCAACTACCCTATTCTTCTCGACTCAACCGGGTCCATCTCCTCTCGGTATTTCTCCTCTGCTGTCCACTCCCTCCCTCTCCTATTCCTCTAACACCTCACCTCGTTCCACCCCCTCGGGCCTCTCACCATTTTTCCTCTCTTCTAGCTCCGCTCCCTGCATCTGATCGTCCCCCCCTCCTCTACAGGGCCTCTCTCTCTCTCGCCGTAAACTTCCTACTCTTCTCACTCTGCATATCAACCAGTCGTTCTCATCCACACGGGGGGGGGGGGAAGGGGGGGTCTCTCTCATCACGTCTCCTGTCTTCCCACTCCTCCCCTCATCGAATTTCGCGTCCTACTCCCCATTACACGTCCCTCACCTCTCTCTCTCCTCACGGTGCAGGATCACAGGCTTCGATCTCGCCCACGGTCACCCATCATCCTCCCCCTAGCTAAGTTCAGCCATCCATCTCTAATCAAACATACCACCTCCGAGAACACGTCCTCCTCTCGCTCTCTTCCGCTTCTCCTTTCGTAAGCCCCGCATCTGCCTCATCTGGTGTCCTCTCTCCTCTATCGGCGTCCCAGCTCTCCTCCACCCTCACACCGAGTCCTCTTCTCTCTCAATCATCCCACCTTCCCTATAATCCGTCCTCCCACTCTCTCACATTGCTCCGTCGCAGCTTCGCATTTCTGCCGTCCCCACTCTCCACCCTCAACTTTTCTCTTATCCACTCATGCCGCCCTCCCATGCTCATGTCGCTCGTCTCATTCTCAAGCTATCCTATTCAACGTCTGCTCCCTTCGGGCTCTCCGCCCTGCTTATTCCATCTCGCCCCCAACTCTTCCTCGCTTCTATCCCCACACTATGGGCGTCTCATCCATCTCGCGTTCGGAATCGGTCAGTCGTCTCATCC
>CALYLW010000139.1:1638947-1642512 GCA_944989445.1 Ampullaceana balthica | reverse complement strand
TGGTAGGGGCTTTTTATTATTGTTACTAGCGTATCACCCGTCAAAAATGACGGAAGTTTTCAGCTGAAATCTATTTATTTCATAAAAAATGCACTATTTTTTAGGGCGCCTACGGTACCGACCTTTTCAAAAGCCCAACTAACTTGTCATTGTTTGATAAATACGAAATATTAGACTTTCTGAAATGTACACAAAGTATTTTATAATAGGGGTTGTTGGGCGCCTACGGCACCCCTTTTTTTGATTTTATAATTAACCATCGTCAAATCCTCTTTTTACATTGATCCCTTTTCCAAAATTAAAGTAAATTTATGAGCGAAAACAATGACGTCATATAATTATTTTTTTACAGTGCATCTTTAATTTGCACACCTTTTGATGCATTGGTGCAGTCATTTGGTTTTCCTTGCTTTCTAAAATTAGTAGCGTCATGGACAGACATTGCAAATTATATTGTTTAAATTATTATTTTGGCTTTAATTCTACTCTACCGTATATTCTTGCGTATAAGACGACTGGGCGTATAAGACCTCCCTACTTTTCCTGCTAAATTATAGGTTTTAAGCTATTCGCCGTATAAGACCACCCTCTTCCAACTTCCAACACACACCAAATAAAAAAAAATCGGATTTGCCCTAAGTATGGTTATGCACTGTATTACGGTACTGGTACTGTACTGTATGAACAGGTACAAATACTTCTGCTTTACTGTATATACAGACACTTGTGCTTGACCTTGTGCTTTACTATACAGAACCAGGCACAACAAATTACCATACATACTCGTTCTAAAGCCGACCGTTTTTTGGACAAAATCTAGGGGAAAAGTTTGGGGTGGGGGGGTAGGCTTATGAGCGGGTCATAGGTGATTTCTGCATGTATATTGAATATTGGTGTTGTTATTGTAGATCATCAAGGTCCTTTTGTACATTCTCATGAACCTACATGTGGAAGAAAATCAGTTGCCCCGAGCCTAGTGCTCTTTATGGGTCTTCCCGGAATACCTCCTCAGCCATCTCGCCCCCAAAGGGACGTAACAGCTGAGAAACCTAACCGGAAGCGGTCGCTTCTGAAGCGGCCACCTGGGCATCCAGGACAGACAGTCGAACATGCCTCCCACTAAATTGACCTCACAAGGAGGGGTGGAATTCCCTACTACGACCCGCTACCACTTTGGCGCCACCCCGGCAAAGCACACGAGCCTCCATGTTTAGGACCGCCTCTAAGCGGGGGATCATCAAGGGTGCCAACTCCACTGGAAGGTTTCCTCAGAGCTGGCGTCCGCTGCGTTCTTCGCGGTACCTTTTTCTAATCCGTGCTGGCGCTCATGGCCCTGAACCGGCACCGCTCAATGGCGTTGCTAGTAAAATGAGGGGGACGAAACGGTCGCTTCGGAGTAACCCGAAACTCAACGGGTACTTTGGTTTTCATCATCGGCATTGCATCTAGATGCTTTGCCTAAGACTAAAATCCGTTCAGCGACTGTAATCATATGTGACTAGCACGGAATTTCGGCATAACTTTGCAAGGAGTTGTCGGTTTCGGGTCGCGGTCAGGTCCGCTACCCTACTCATCCTTTGAGCCACGTAGAGGCCACCCCTCTCGACGGTTTGTTGTTCATTGTACAAGATTCGACTGCTCTACCAGAAGCTATAATATATTATTTAGCATCTGCACTTACCTTAGTTAATCATTTTATTTATTTTTGCGAATGTTTTAATAAATTGTTTTACAAATTTGTTTTCAACAACGAATTTTAATGTATGCGCTTTCATCACAGTTTACCAAAGATTTTTTTTAAACTACCGGTAACTCTTGCCTAAATACATGTAAATATATATATATGTATTTTATTTATTTATTTATGTAAAATAAACAAATTTAATATCAATTATAACAAGAAAGTTTAAAAGATATAATCCTGAGAAGTAAATTATAAAACAAAACATTGAAAACAGCATCTAAATAAATACAGTAACAAATTTTTTATGACCCTATTAATATTGTTATCACGCTTCCTCTGCTATTATAAATATTTCATTAACACTAGAGAATCCTGAAATTAGCAGAAAGTATGTAGTTATGTAAAAAAAGACAATTTAAATATATTTTTCTTTTAGTCTGAATGGACGAGTTTTATGAACTACATAAAATCTATAAATAGCTTGAACTATGAACACGAAAATGTTCTCATTAAGCTCAGTATATGACTGGGTTATGAGAATGCTCCCACGTTATTTACATTGCATCCCTAATAGTAGGGATCGAAATAAAGTGGCTTGCCACTTAGATGAAAAAGAATCCATTCCAATGTTAAAGAAGCGATGGGTTACATAATTGACAGAATGAGACATACACATATAACACGAAATATGACAATTACATAGTTTCCATTTAAAAAAAAATAACATGATTTTAAAAAAATTCTTATTTTAAAACTTTATTTTTCTTTGAATAAAATTTAATGTACATACAATAAGTTATTTCTAAAACCCAAGTGATTAATATTATGTGTCATAGAATTTAAAATACATTCTAATTGTTTTTTTAAATACAAAAGATCTTATTTATCTCGCTATCTGAGTTTCCTCAAAGCAATGTGATATTAACTACATCAGTCACGGTGCTTTTTTGTGCGTCACAAACGGGAAATACAATTTTAATGCACGTCCACTTTGAATCGTATATATAATGCGCCTAAGTGCGTCTGTGTGCTCGCCATGCGGGGTAAGTCCC
This sequence comes from Ampullaceana balthica, assembly GCA_944989445.1. Classification (NCBI taxonomy): domain Eukaryota; kingdom Metazoa; phylum Mollusca; class Gastropoda; family Lymnaeidae; genus Ampullaceana; species Ampullaceana balthica. The sequence continues at coordinate 1,639,776 of CALYLW010000139.1, read as the reverse complement.
AGTAATAAGCAAAAGGAAAACAATTGAAAATAAAAACTTAAAATAATAAACTTTTGGTGTCGAGATTAACAGGGCAATCTTCTTGCCATTAAAATGACGTCATTTTTTGAGCTTATATTAATTTGTGAAAAGAAAAATAAGAGCTTGGTTTATTTGATAATCTTGATACCCCACTTTGTGTGTTTGTATGAGTATGTGTGTGCACGCGTTTGTGTGTATCACTATGTGTGTGTTTGTTGTGAAATAAATTTGATGAAACGAGTTATATTTATGTCGGCTAACGTTGCGCCTATAACAAGACTACGAGTAGGTTTTAAAAGGATTAATATTTGTTTGAAAATTACATGTTGACACTGTTTTCTTTATGTATTTTCTTAACGAGATGTATTTTATCCAAACGCTCGTACCATTTATTTCCTTTACTTTTTTCTCCAGATGTCTAAATTTATGTTCAATGTTTAACTTCCTAACGTTTTTTTTTACAAACCACATTGACTGTTTTCTTACGTGTTATCTTTTAACAATATTTATTCAACGTTATATCGATTAATGTGTAATAAAACAGTGTTATCTTACCCATTATCGTTATATAATTAAATGGTGATGCTTATATTTAAATACTTCATGCATTTCACATTTTAATAAAACAACACAGTAAAAACAAAGTTTTTGACTATAAATCCCTTATATATGAGACATAATTAAAGGTATTGATCGTGTTCAAACGCGACAAACATTTACAGACTGAATCTGCCTTAACTCCCCTTTGCTGTATAACCCCGGTTGGGAGGGGGGTTGGAAGAGGGGAAAGGTCTAGTCACCGATCGCT
>CALYLW010000139.1:1538947-1633947 GCA_944989445.1 Ampullaceana balthica | reverse complement strand
CTTGTTACATATAAACTAGTTGGCCCATATCGTAATATCATAGAACATTGATTTAGTAATGTCTATGTCTTTGCGATCGGGGCCCCCAAATCTGTTTCTTTTCGTTAATGTGTAAGTCGTTATTCCAATTTTTGAATTTACACGATCTTGACTAATATTGACACATATATCCATCATGATATTTATTAAAATTTACTGGGATTTTAAACATTAAATCTTGCACCGATAAGCCCATAATGTCATTTTTAAAGATTATTTAAGTTATATTTAAGGTTTACTCTTCTAATTACTTTATTTCGGTGATATTTGTACAAATAATTAAGCAACTAAAAAATTGTTTTCCTATAATATTTAAAAAAATGAAATTATCTACGAATTAAATTAAAATCTAATTTATTTAAGAAGTGCACACAGATAATCGAAAGGAAATTAATAATTATTGAAATGTTCAAATTCGATGAACATGTCCAGAAACGTAATTAAATATTTGTCTACCAAATTTGAAAATATTTTTGTTTTTTATGCAAATATATATTTTGAGCGTTTTATCGCACTTTCCAAATAACATTGATGAATTTTAATATCTTAAAAAATATTTTTTTTTGTTTATCACTTGTATGTTTAAAAAAAAAGTAGACAATTTTAAAGCATCAGCACACATCGTAAATGCATAGAGTTCCATGCATATCAATCACTCACTTTTATTTTGATGAGTGCAGTTAATGGTATCATTTCCGTTAGCTGTAGAAAAAAGGAAAAATTGATAAAAACGTGGGAGGACTTAATGCAATCAATTAAATTCAACATAAAATAGAGAATGTTTTACAAATTGACAACAGCAACCATAGAAATAAACACTTTCTACATTTTTAGAAATACAGACTATACAGCAGTTCTTTTTTGTGACGGTACGCACCGGTACGGGGTACAGGCACCTTTTTCCATGTGGGAAAAAATTATTACTTGTTTTAGACATATAGTATCTTTGCAGTTGTGATTTAGCTTGCATCGAGGTGCGAACTGGTAGTTAAAAGTTAGGCAATCCATCACTGAGTACCGGCAACTATTTTTTTAACAAAAAAAAAGCACTGCTTTACAGTATTATTTTTCAATGCAATTCGTCAATTATCTTCATTTTTGTAAAACCTACGTAGTGTTAGTACTTCAAAGAACCTTGTTTTGTTAACAGGATATCGGCATTTATTTTTTCCATTATTAAAATTAATAATCTGCCTTGATTAAAATACATCCATACTTTATACTGTAGCAGAATTCAATAAGTTTTAGTCTATACATTTTTACATTCTGAATCATCGCATAGCAAAAAACTATCATTGCTAGAAAAATGTTTTTAACAAATGAAATACAGCTTGTAGTAAATTTTAGTTAGATCAAACATATCCTTGGATAAACTTCTAAATGCATAATTAGGGGTCCTCCTCCCTTATTTTAAAATCCCACCTCCACACACACACTATGTTGTTTGAGAAGAGTGTGTGCAATCGAACCGAAAAATAATCTGAAATGTAGAAGTGCAGAATTTTAGAAACTAAACTGCTTATGCTCTAATTTACAACTAACATGTTTAAAAGCGATAAGGAAGCCTTTTAGATATTTTACTGACACAGACCAGCTTTTAATGAAGTCCCGTTTTAAGCATATTTGAATGTAACCTACCATATACTTGTAGCCACAAAAGGCCGGTTGGCAAGAGCATTCTTATTTCGAAATGTTTGCCAATGAGAATCATGGGCTTTTCAGTAAGGCTGATTGAGAAGATTTAGATTAAGAAATTAGACATTTCAAAACAAATATAATCAAATGTGATTATGTGATAAAGGAAATGGGTTTGAATTTTAATTATTTTGTGCACCAAATTTACTTAATTTTTTTTATACCAAAGCGCACTAACCACGCACTATGTAATTAGTAATTTGATAACATGCTTTTAAGTGCTTTTCACAAATGTGAATTAAAAAAAAAGAGTCAAAGTAAATGATCGATTGTTGTGAACTCTATTATGGAATTCATATGAACATAAATTGTCAATAAGCAATGTAACAACTGATGTGTTGGTAAAGCTAATTTGTGAGTGTATCTTAGCATATAAAAACCGAAATAGAAACAATTACCACTAGGATCCTATGAAAGTTAATAAATATACACACCCGAAGTAGAAACAATTACCACTAGGATCCTATGAAAGTTAATAAATATACACACCCGAAATAGAAACAATTACCACTAGGATCTTATGAAAGTTAATAAATATACACACCCGAAATAGAAACAATTACCACTAGGATCCTATGAAAGTTAATAAATATTCACACCCGAAATAGAAACAATTACCACTAGGATCCTATGAACGTTAATAAATATACACACCCGAAATAGAAACAATTACCCCTAGGATCCTATGAACGTTAATAAATATACACACCCGAAATAGAAACAATTACCACTAGGATCCTATGAAAGTTAATAAATATACACACCCGAAATAGAAACAATTACCACTAGGATCCTATGAAAGTTAATAAATATACACACCCGAAATAGAAACAATTACCACTAGGATCCTATGAACGTTAATAAATATACACACCCGAAGTAGAAACAATTACCACTAGGATCCTATGAAAGTTAATAAATATACACACCCGAAATAGAAACAATTACCACTAGGATCTTATGAAAGTTAATAAATATACACACCCGAAATAGAAACAATTACCACTAGGATCCTATGAAAGTTAATAAATATACACACCCGAAATAGAAACAATTACCACTAGGATCCTATGAAAGTTAATAAATATACACACTTGAAATAGAAACAATTACCACTAGGATCCTATGAAAGTTAATAAATATACACATCCGAAATAGAAACAATTACCACTAGGATCCTATGAAATTTAATAAATATACACACCCGAAATAGAAACAATTACCACTAGGATCCTATGAAAGTTAATAAATATACACACCCGAAATAGAAACAATTACCACTAGGATCCTATGAACGTTAATAAATATACACACCCGAAATAGAAACAATTACCACTAGGATCCTATGAACGTTAATAAATATACACACCCGAAATAGAAACAATTACCACTAGGATCCTATGAAAGTTAATAAATATACATACCCGTAATATTGTCTTTAATTTTAAATACTTAATTTATTTTTATAACAAAAGTCGAATCACCGACGCGTGCTAGGTAGCGGGCTTACATTAAATTGCATGAGATTAATCAAGAACATCATCAGACTTTTGTGTGGTTTAACAACAGGGGAGGTTTACAGAAAAATAGTGTTTAGGTACCTGCCATTTATGCAATAGTATGGCATCTTATACGAATATTTATTTTTATGTTATATTACCACTTAGCTTAGGTTACACATCGCGATAACATGCATGTACTGTAATAGTTTGATCATTTTGCTGACTGCGGCAATTAAATAGTTCTTTCTTCGTTTTATTATGTAAACAATTTCGTGTCATCGAGCTGCGGTACTAAACAACTGTTCCTAACACATCATGCATTACACCCCATTATCCAAGTCTGAAAGTTCAGAGTAAATCATGGTCCTGCACAATGTGATAAACTAAATTTCGTTTGAAAATTTACGCCGTACATTTTTATGCAACATATGCTATTGTTATTAAATATTTTAGATAAATGTATCAAATTTTTAATATCACCATAATATGAAGAAAATTTTGATCATTTCACTAGGTTGGTTAGCTGAGAAAATGTTATTTACAACACAAGCCAATGAAATGAAATTTAAAAAAAAATGATTTCCGTCATAATTTTTTTATTTGGCTACTTATATTATTACCCTCCATATCACTTTCAGGTCTTGAATGAAGATACCATCACCCTTTTGACATGTCGCTTCTTCATTATGAAAAAGTAATTTCTCGTGAATCCAATTCAACCAAAATCTTTGTCCTGAAGCAACTGGTGATTTAAAAATTAACAGAATTTGCCAGTCTCCAGATTTATACCTGTCGCAATTCTTAAGCAATTGCATTTATTAAATCAGAATGTGTTTGTTATTTAAGGTGAGCAAGAGATGGGTCTGAGTGCCCGAATTCGTCTCCCTCTACTGGACAAGTTTCCCTAACTTTTTAATATATATAAATATGATCAAAATACCTACGCTTCGTTAATGTTTTAGAGAGTATGGTTTAAGCATACGTTAACAAATAAAGAAAAGTGTTTCGTACTTTGAGTGCCTAATCTCTTTCTCGAATAGAATTATTTTGCTTTTGTTATGGTTTTACGAAACTTAAGTGTAGCGAATCAAATTTTAGACCATCCTATAGATTTGATAACGGGTAATAAATTAATTCCTAAATTAGAAAATACTAGATACGACCCGTGGCATAGTATACGCCGCAGACTTGCTCGATAGTGCAAAGAAAGTGGGGTGTGAAAAGAACGGGCATAAACTAAATAAAAAAGAAATCAGAAAAACGCGAGTAAACCTCAGAGGCAGGGGGGGGGGAATCACCGATGCATTGTTGGTCTTGAAACATGCGCACTGCGGTTAACTACCTGCCCCCCGCCATGCACAACCCTAGATGGCCAAAAATAAACTGTGATTGGCCGACCCTGGCAAGGGCCATTCGTCAAGCTTATTTGCACTCGTCTTGTGTTTTGTTCTGGTAAATTATATATATAGATGGTGGATTAAAATTCTTCTGCGGAATCCGTTCTTTCATTAGAGTGTGTTTTAAAATGCGGTTGTACATGTTTATCAGGGTAGTGGTGTCAGGGGTATGAGAATCACTGTGAGTGAACGGTTGTTGCCTGGTATGAACTCCTGTCACGGGAATAATGTCTAGTCATGTTTTAGTGAACTTCTGGTCACACGGGGTATGACAGAATGACAGAGGACACGCCAGGGTCAATCGAGACCAGTTTTTGGGGGGTTAAAAGGGACGAGTTGAGTCGAGGCAGGGAGTTGTGTAGTTCGCACAGTGTCGTGCGGTTAGACCGGTCGGGTCAGACCGGGGAGCTGCATGGTTGCAGTAACACAGAGAGTTGAGGTTTAATGTCGCCCAGAAGCGGTCAGGTTAGGACCGAGGGGACTTAAACACTTTGTGTATTTACGTAGATCTGAAGAGGACTTGAGCAGGGGCCCAGGAGCGGTCGAGTCGGACCGAGGGCAGGCTTGAGCATACAGCCAGTTAATTATAGATGTATTTGATGTCAAGGCAAGACAGCCAGTTTGTACTGTTGTTTATAGCAGAATAAACATTGCATTGTTACTTAGACTTGTGTCATCTCTTGAGTTTTGTGTGTAGCGGAGAGCAAGGAATAATCCACCAACAAATGAGACCCTAACATGGGGGCCCGCATTGTCTCTGGATTGCCTAGCACCGCCAAGCACTACAAGAAACACTACGAGAGATTGGACGGAACCTCATCAGCACAGCGGTATGTGTGCGTGTACTTTTCAGTACAGCACCTCTGATACAGACTACTGTATCCATCGTAGGGCCTACGCCTTACAACAGAAGCAGCACAACGACAAGGACTGAACCAGCGATGAACACGGGCAGACAGGGCAACGATCAACGTATCAGCGGATTTCTGATAGACAGTGCCTAGCAAGTCCCAGTACTGAACATTACCAGCCAGAAGACCAACTACAAGAGATACCACGAAACTATAGCGACGCAACAGTGGGGTTGCAGACAGACGGTGTCGCGGAGCAGAGACCCAGGAGTTTACTACGGGACCAGAACATCAAAGGAGAAAGTGCTATACAAACTGTAACGAACACTCATAACCAGGACAATAACACGATTCGTACCATGAGCACATTACAGACAGGACAGGCTCAAAAGAGATAAACATTGTGTGCACAGCATCACGGAGGATAACAGACAGTGAAGTGCAAGTTTTGTGACTTTGTGAATTCTTTTTAAATATGGATAGTTAAGAGTACAATGTGATTTTCATTGTATATGGATATTATGTCTGAAATATAACCCACAGTAAGTACGTACTTAATTACTTATAAAATAGTGTAAATTGGGAAAGTGTGCTATAGTAAGATTGATCTGTTAGATAATATATATAGATATAGCATACCTGTCATAAACGGCTAATATGGAAACTAGATTTAAAAAGAGAATACAAGATATGAACAAAATCATAGATGACAGTAGAGAGAGGGGAGAAAAAGAGTTACAGCTAAAGGGGCAGGAGCTAAATAAATTTGTATTAGAGCAGTTTAGACTATGGGAAGTGGAAGAAAGGAGACGGAAAGTAGAGGAACGCGAAGAAAACAAAAGACGTGAAGAAGACAAACGAGAAAATAAGAGAAGACAGGTAGAAGACGAACGAGAAAAGAAGAGAAGACAGGTAGAAGACGAACGAGAAAATAAGAGGAGACAGGAAGAGACGGAAATAAAAAAACATGAAGAGATAATGAGAAAATTGCGGGCAGAAAGACAAAGAAGGTCTAGAGAGAATATTGAAGACGGGGACAGTGACAAAAGTCATACAATTCGTGAGACGCAGGGGTAAAAAATTTAGTTTGACTGAAGTACTGAACAAAAAGAAGAAATTATCGTTAAAGAAACAGAACTACAAGATCACAAAGGTACCTTGAGTGAACTAGAAGCAATATGGGTGCAGTGCTCAAAGTAGATTAGCAGAACTACAAAAGGAAGGCAAGAAGCACAAAATAAAACTAGATGAAGATGAAGTTGATACGAGTAAATTAAAAATAAAAATGGTCGAAATAGACAGTCAATTAGTGGGAAAAGATAAGTTAGTGGAAGAGGCACAGGTACAGCTAAACCACAAAAATGTAGAAACCACGAAGATTTTAGAAGAATTCTGCTCTTAGAGAAGAGAATTATGAGTTAACCGGGAACACTACACTGAGAGAAGAAGACATTGTTGAAATTGGGAAAATGGAAGTAGAAAAAGAAGAAAAGTATGAAACAAATCTGAAGCGGATGGCAAAAGATTATGATAATTGGGACAAAGAATTACTGATTTATAAGGAGAACGTAAAGAGGGAGTACAAGGTAAAATTAAACGAAACAGAAGTTGAGGATGAAAAGAAGATAAAGCAGGTTCAATTACCTAATGTAGTGACTGCTAATAAAGGGGAGGAAAACTGTGAAAGGGAAGATAGCTGGTGGCTAAAAAAAATTTGAAGAGGTACGATTAAAGTGGGAGTACAAGATAAAGAATCATTGAGACAAAACGAAGAAAGACAGAGACTGCGACAGAAAAAGGAGGCACGAAAAGAGACAGGAGAAAATGTTGGAAAAGGACGAAGAGAAAAGAAGAAAACGGAGAATTAAACAGGGAGCTTTAAAAAGTAACGAGAGTAACTGTCAGGAAGAATTATATGGAATAGCCAGCTTATTTTGGGAAGAGCCGTATGTAACGAAAGAAGCGTATAAGGTGGCAGAACCGGCAGCTGGCGAGATAAATCGTTATAGATACGACAACCCAAAGAAACAGACCAATAGCGTAAGATATAAAAATGAAAATCTGAACATTAAAGGGTACAGAGACAATCGCAATACAGCTAGAGACTTTGGTGAGAGTTTTCCTAAGACAAGAAAACAAAATAATAAAAGTAGAATAGAACCCAGAGTGCTTAAAAACAAGGGAGTCCCGAAAATCAAAAACTAATAGACGAATTAAATTACGACAGGGAAGAAAGTAATAAACTCATTAGTGAGTTGAGAAATAATCTGGCCTTTAAAGAGAACGAATTAAAGGAACACAGAGAGACAGCAGGTAAACTTGAGTCAAAATTGAGCAATGTTGAAACTAGACTAGCGGATCTCGAAAAATTTGACATCAAACACAGATTAAAAATAGAGGAGACTGAAGTGGAATCAATGAACTTAAGAATGAGAATTGCCGAAATGGACAAACTACTGGCTCAAAAGGATGAAGAAAAATCCAGCTGGCTTAAAATAACTAAGGACAAAGATAGAAAGATAGTAACAGAGCTGACGAAGTCTGAGATGAAAAACATGAATTATTAGAAAAATTACAGAGGGAACTAAAAGGAAAAAGAGAGAGAAAACATAGAATGAGAGAAACCTAATGATTACGCAAAAACACAATCTGAGTAAGAGCTTTAGCAGACAAATGATGAGATCATTAGAAGAATGGAAAGAGAGAGAACAAAATAAAACTGAATAAAGCTGAAGTTGAGTCCATGAACTGGAAAATGAAAAGTACCGAGATGGATCAAAGTGTATTGCTAGCCTGATAAAAATATTCAAGGGGTAAAGATGAAAAACTAGCAGAGATGGAAATTAAACTTAATCATTGCGAACCAAAATATAACAGGGCTGAATAGGACGCTGGATTATAACGACGAACTTATGGAAAAATTACAGAGGGAGCTAAAGGAAAGAGAGATAGAAAACAAAAATATTAAATAAAGACTGACTCAAAAAGAAGAGGAGAATAATCAGTTAACCCTAAAGGTAGCACGTAACAAAGAAGACATAACGGAATTATGGCGAATCATAATGGACAAAGAAGAAAAAATGGCTGACTTAAACATCAGGTTAACACAGAAAGCTATGGTGCAGAGAAGGTGCAAGACGCTCCATAGTATTGCTGAAAAACCGTACGAAAATGAGAACAAAGAGTGGATAGAAAAAGAGGAAATTGTTGACAAAGGTCGCCAAGTGGACATAGAAAAAATTAGTGACCCAGATAGTAAAGAAGAGGTGAAGCCATCAGAAGGTGAAAAAAGTACACATGAATGTAATGCTACTAAGGAGGGAAAAACTGAGTTGACTACCAATAGGGTAGAAACAAGCAAGCTCACAGGAAAATATGACAATGACATGTGCTCAGCGGGTCATAGCTTGGAGTCGGGGGATACAGAATACGTGTGCGACATCCAAACACATAGCACGGTAAACGTTGCACAGTTATGTAGGGACATTGGCACAGTACGGTCAAGACGGGCCGGGAATAGGCAGACCGTGACCGGAAAAAGCTCACAGGACAGGGGTCAGAATCGGCTTAGGGTCAAGTCGCGTTACAGTGACCCACAGACAGAAAAAGGCTTTGCGGGTACATTACATTGCGGACTGATGTTTTTGTGGATAGTCATACTGAAAACATTAAGTCTGGTGGGGGGAAATTGCCGGTTCGCTGAGCTGTTAAAAACCACAAACGTGATCTCGATAGGTCAAGGAGAAGTTAAAGGAGGTCAAAGTTATTTTGACTCGAGTTGGGAGACTGGGATAGCCATAAGGGAAATACCGACTAGGCGTGAGTTAGTACACATAAGCCTGTATAATGGAAACCAGGGTCGTGTGTTGTTTAGGATTGGGGACAAACGTAATATCCCACCCTCAAATACAATGGCTATGATTTTTTTCAATGTTATGAATTTTTTGGCCTGTGTATTGATGTACATGAATATGATGATATTTGTTATGATGATGATGTGGTTGTTGTGTTAACTATGATAAAGGATGTATTGTTGTGGGGTCTGGGTGACCTCATGCCATTTTTTTCCATGTATTGATGAGGTAGCCTTGTTGCCAGTAGTATACTGGGTATTTTTTTCAGACGCGTTTCGAGGTTCATGGCCATTGGGTTATTGATATAATAAATGTTCGCCCATGGAGACCTCATGCCAATTATTTATTTAATGATGAAGGGAAATTTGTTGATAGTTATTAGGAATATTGATGATTATGATATTGATTATGCATTGATGCATTGACTATTATGAAGATGCTTTGAGAATATTTGTGATGAGTATTATTGTAGGTTTATGATGATACGGATAAAAAGGGTCCCGCTATGGGGACGTTAAAGATACGTAGGAGGACAAGGACTGTCCATACAGGGTCCCGCTATGGGGACGTTAAAGATACATAGGAGAACAGTGACTGTTCCGTTTAGGTCCCATGATGTGGACAGAGCTAGTTGTAATTAAAGGCAGACTTAATTGCAATGTGGGGTATTATGATTATTTTTCAGGGCAGGTTGTTACAGATAACATTCTCATGTATTCAACCTTGCATTTGTAAATATTTAACATGTTTTGTGTGGGGCTGGAACAGTCCAATTTTTTAAAGATTATTTAGAATATTAGGTAAATATGTAACCATGATATGTATTGATGACAATGTGCCCACGATATGGGTGAGCACGATGAATTATGCTGGGACTGTAATAAATTTTCGTGATTTTCACTAGGATCCTATGAACGTTAATAAATATACACACCCGAAATAGAAACAATTACCACTAGGATCCTATGAAAGTTAATAAATATACACACCCGAAATAGAAACAATTACCACTAGGATCCTATGAAAGTTAATAAATATACACACCCGAAATAGAAACAATTACCACTAGGATCCTATGAAATTTAATAAATATACACACCCGAAATAGAAACAATTACCACTAGGATCCTATGAAAGTTAATAAATATACACACCCGAAATAGAAACAATTACCACTAGGATCCTATGAAAGTTAATAAATATACACACCCGAAATAGAAACAATTACCACTAGGATCCTATGAAAGTTAATAAATATACACACCCGAAAAAGAAACAATTACCTTTAGGATCCTATGAAAGTTAATAAATATACACACCCGAAATAGAAACAATTACCACTTGGATCCTATAAACGTTAATAAATATACACACCCGAAATAGAAACAATTACCACTAGGATCCTATGAAAGTTAATAAAAATACATACCCGTAATATTGTCTTTAATTTTAAATACTTAATTTATTTTTATAACAAAAGTCGAATCACCGACGCGTGCTAGGGAGCGGGCTTACATTAAATTGCATGAGATTAATCAAGATCATCATCAGACTTTTGTGCTGTTTAACAACAGGGGAGGTTTACAGAAAATTAGTGTTTAGGTACCTGCCATTTACGCAATGGTATGGCATCTTATACGAATATTTATTTTTATGTTATATTACCACTTAGCTTAGGTTACACATCGCGATAACATGCATGTACTGTAATAGTTTGATCATTTTGCTGACTTCGGCAATTAAATAGTTCTTTCTTCGTTTTATTATGTAAACAATTTCGTGTCATCGAGCTGCGGTACTAAACAACTGTTCCTAACACATCATGCATTACACCCCATTATCCAAGTCTGAAAGTTCAGAGTAAATCATGGTCCTGCACAATGTGATAAACTAAATTTCGTTTGAAAATTTACGCCGTACATTTTTATGCAACATATGCTATTGTTATTAAATATTTTAGATAAATGTATCAAATTTTTAATATCACCATAATATGAAGAAAATTTTGATCATTTCACTAGGTTGGTTAGCTGAGAAAATGTTATTTACAACACAAGCCAATGAAATGAAATTTAAAAAAAAATGATTTCCGTCATAATTTTTTTATTTGGCTACTTATATTATTACCCTCCATATCACTTTCAGGTCTTGAATGAAGATACCATCACCCTTTTGACATGTCGCTTCTTCATTATGAAAAAGTAATTTCTCGTGAATCCAATTCAATAAAAATCTTTGTCCTGAAGCAACTGGTGATTTAAAAATTAATAGAATTTGCCAGTCTCCAGATTTATACCTGTCGCAATTCTTAAGTAATTGCATTTATTAAATCAGAATGTGTTTGTTATTTAAGGTGAGCAAGAGATGGGTCTGAGTGCCCGAATTCGTCTCCCTCTACTGGACAAGTTTCCCTAACTTTTTAATATATATAAATATGATCAAAATACCTACGCTTCGTTAATGTTTTAGAGAGTATGGTTTAAGTATACGTTAACAAATGAAGAAAAGTGTTTCGTACTTTGAGTGCCTAATCTCTTTCTCGAATAGAATTATTTTGCTTTTGTTATGGTTTTACGAAACTTAAGTGTAGCGAATCAAATTTTAGACCATCCTATAGATTTGATAACGGGTAATAAATTAATTCCTAAATTAGAAAATACTAGATACGACCCGTGGCATAGTATACGCCGCAGACTTGCTCGATAGTGCAAAGAAAGTGGGGTGTGAAAAGAACGGGCATAAACTAAATCAAAAAGAAATCAGAAAAACGCGAGTAAACCTCGGAGGCAGGGGGGGGGGAATCACCGATGCATTGTTGGTCTTGAAACATGCGCACTGCGGTTAACTACCTGCCCCCCGCCATGCACAACCCTAGATGGCCAAAAATAAACTGTGATTGGCCGACCCTGGCAAGGGCCATACGTCAAGCTTATTTGCACTCGTCTTGTGTTTTTTTCTGGTAAATTATATATATAGATGGTGGATTAAAATTCTTCTGCGGAATCCGTTCTTTCATTAGAGTGTGTTTTAAAATGCGGTTGTACATGTTTATCAGGGTAGTGGCAAGGTGACGTCAAAGCGCTGTTATAAGGTGTCTGTGAAATTTGTGTGGACATACCGACGTTGTCAATAGATGACACCAGAAGGTCGTCACGTTTGAGAGGCAATAGAACTTCGTAATGACCATGATCGGAAGGACCGCTAAAGAGCAGGTATATAGACAAATGTTGACCGGCATTGTAAACTCGAGGAGAGGTATGAGGGCGTTCTCGGAAGTAAATGATGATACACGCGGAAAGTATTTCGGACATCGGGATAATTTCTGCCTCGCAACCATATACTCCTAAAGTATTCATGTACTGAACGTATTGTTGAGGAGTGCATGAATACTTTTCCGTCACTGAGAGCAAGGGAGAGCACGTCACCGAAGTTATTCCAATGCTGAGAAACAAAGTTTACAGCCATGTTGCGAAGTCATGTTCGAAAAGGAAGGGGTAAAAGAACGGGCACAAACATAAACAATTTTAAAAATTAAAAAATAATGTCTTAGCTGGGGCTTGAATCCAGGACCTCCCGCGTGTTAAGTGGATGCAATAGCCACCACACTACGAAATGCTTGTTATTCTGTGAAGGAAAAACGAAAGTGAACTAAAGAAGCATTGTTGGTCTCGATGACCCCCCCTCTACACCACCTTTGCTTGCCAACCCTAAACTGATTGGTCGACCCCAGTGAAGGTCCTTCGTCATGCTTATTTCCCCACACTCGCTCTTGTTTTGGTGAATTATATATATGCTAGACGCCCTGTGGCGTAGCATACGCCGCAGATTTGCTCATGGAGAGTGCAAAGAAAGTGGAAAAAGAACGGACACAAACTACAGCACGAAGAAATCAAAACAATGGGAGTGAACGTCGGTTGCTGGGGCGGGGGGGGGAACTGGCAACTCATTGATGGTTTCGAGACATTTGCAGGCGAAATTCGGTACACCCTTAACTTCTATGAAGTCAGCTATAAAACGATAATCGGTTTAAAATCGGAGTTACATAATCGATAATCAGACTCCAAAAAGAAAAAAAAAGATCAAGACACAATTAACAACAAAAAATATGACTAACCCTCGCTAATCACAGTTTATGTTCAAGGGATGGTAGTATTAAAATTAAATTGGAGGCGGGTAACAACAACCTCATGACTGTGCTTCCGTGAGTAAGAATAACGGAAAGGGCGTCGCCATAGTTATCCCAAATTTCGCAAACAAAGATTACAGCCATCTTGCAAAGTTCGAGAGCAACAGTTTCGTCAATGACATTTTTCCAGAAATATGCGACTGATAGAAATAAACAGTTACCTGATGCAGGAATTTCGACTACACTGAAAGACCTGTTGACTCCACGAAATATATGTGAAGCGGTGGCCATGGTTAGGAAACGACGGGCAATACGTAGGGGTAAAATCAAAACAAAGCTTCTGGGACAAACGAAGAGAACAATGGAAAGGCAACGTGGCTCAGACGACTGTAGAAGATAGAAGATACCAAAGCGACTGAGGACACAGCTTGAGCTTGAGGGACTGAGGTACACACTGCTGCGGGTACACACTGTTGCGCATGCCTGGAGAGGCGGTGTTTATGTTCTCTAAGAAAGGGGGGAAAAGAACGGGCAAGAATAAAAAGGGGAGGGGGAGAACGGACAGAAACAGTACCACGAACAAATGGGAACAACGCGAGTGAACGTTGGGGGACAACCGAAGAATTTTTGATAAGTATTTCGGATATCGCCACAATATATAAACAAATATCACAGCCATGAAGCCAAGTTGGAGAGTAACAACTTCGTCCATGATCGAAATATTCGACCAATAGAAACAGACAGGTACCTGGTGAAGGAATTGATATAACATTGAAATAAGCTTTTTTCCGTGACATGTGAAGCGGTGTTTATGTTTGCTAAGAAAGGGGGGAAAAGAACAGGCATTAGCATTTTTAAAAATTAAAATAACATAGGTAGCCGCTTGGGCTTGAAACTAAGACCTTCCGCGTGTCAGGCGGATGTAATAACCAATACACTACGAAATACATACACACTGTGCAGGAACATCGAAAGTGAATGTAAATAAAACAAACCCGTAAAAAAAAAGTTTTTGACTATAAATCCCTTATATAGGAGACAGAACTTAAAATATTGACTATTTTCCATCGCGATAAACATTTACAGCCTGAAACTGAGTGAATTCCACCTGGTTAAAACACGAAATGTGGTCACCGATGGCTGGCGTGAAGTCAAATGACCCGTAAAATTTAAACAATAGCGACTGCTACATTTAGTTTTATATAGATAAACTAAAAATGCATTAATTTAATTATGGTACATTCGATCGATCTGAAATTTTGATACGATGCATTGATAGTTGACACGAGCCTGTGTGCCAAATTTCAGCTCGATGGCATTACAGAAAGTGTGTCATTTTTTAATTTTGTTTTTCAGCCCTCCCGCCTGCCCGACGACGAACGACAGAGAGAGAGAGAGAGAGAGAGAGAGAGAGAGAGAGAGAGAGAGAGAGAGACGGCGGTGAAGTTAATATAAGGGATTTAAAAACATAGCTGGTCTCAAGACATGCCCCAATCAACCACTACCTTCGCTTGCCAAACGTTAACTGTGATTAGTTGACCCGAGCGAGGGTCATTCGTCATGCTAGGTTGCACATACTTGCAACTTGCTTGTCTCGCATGGTCCCACCATGAAGAGAATTATATATATATATATATATATATAGATAGATACTAGAGATAAACCGCCAAAAATGACGGAATCTTTTTTGGTTCAAACAGCACTATAAAACAAAATCGATCGCAGCGCCACCTAACAGCACTACATCCATACAAACAATGGTAATCAATAACATAAGTAACTTATCCTTGTTTGATCAATACGAAATATTTAACTTGCTGAAATGTACACAAAGTAGTTCATAATTATAAATCCTCAAATCCTATTTTTACATCGTTCCCTTTTGAAAAATTAAAATAAAAGCTAAAACAATGACATCATACAATATTTTTTTTTAAGGGCGTCTTTAATTTATGATTATTTTGCACACCTTTTTGCGGGCCTTCCGATGCACGCCTTGTATTAAAATATAAGCTCAAACTTTTTTATATTAAAGGCGAAAAGGAATTTAACTGGTAAGCCCGAAAACAAATACATCCATACATACATACAGACAACGGGAATTATGTATATTGATATAATTAAGGTGCTCAACACAACCGATTTTGTGCAAATTGTAGGGAGTAAGAAACCATAAATAAAAAAAACGATTCAAAAAATTAAAAACCCGACCGATTATAATTGATTAAGAACAGCAATATGTTGTGGCAGAGAGAAACCAAAATGTGGTACACAGTATCAAAAGAAACCAAAATGTGGTACACAGTATCAAAAGAAACCAAAATGTGGTACACAGTATCAAAAGAAACCAAAATGTAGTACACAGTATCAAAAGAAACCAAAATGTGGTACACAGTATCAAAAGAAACCAAAATGTGGTACACATTATCAAAAGAAACCAAAATGTGGTACACAGTATCAAAAGAAACCAAAATGTAGTACACAGTATCAAAAGAAACCAAAATGTGGTGCACAGTATCAAAAGAAACCAAAATGCGGTACACAGTATCGTTGACATGTTTTAGTAGCTACGCCATACGAGGGAATTGTATGGCAAGCACAATGCCCGGCCGCATTACTATCACTAATGTCAGGTACCCATCCCAGCTGGGTAGATCAGGGACGCCTTTTAGCCGCGAGAAAAAATATTTTGAAAAAAATCTACGAAAAAACATTTTGATTTAACCAGCTGGTCTTATATCGCCATTTTGGCCATTAATTTTCCATCAATCAAATTTTTGTTAAAATAATTTCTAGGAACTAAAAAAAAGTATTTTTTCTTTCTTGTAAATATATATTTATTTGAAGCTGTATTCCAAAATAAATGTTACTTTTTAATCGCAGTAACCCTTAATTATGACACACCTAAAATATCAGAAGCAATTCAATATTCACACAACAAATTATCATAAATAAAAAATGTTATTTGAGAACAGTTTCTACCTGAACACCCTAGAGCACATAGAAACAACGTGAAGCTCATAGAAAACACTTGACGATATAATAAATCCATTGGCTAGTTTCCCTCTTGGTGATGGTTATTGGAACTTTTAAGCAGTTGGGCTTTCAACGACGCTCTCGCACTGTCAAATCTATCCAGTCGCAGTAGTTTATTTTCCCTTTGAAAGAGACTATTTGATTGTCTACATCAGGTGAATTAACAAAAAGTAAACTATTTCGTTGTCCAATAATAAACAACTGATAAGCAAGCAGAAAATAGATATCAATTAGCCAGAAGGAGTTTAGCACAATCTGACGATATAGTGGATGTAGAAACAGTTTCAAATTAAGTGTCCTCTTTTTTTACCTCTGTTTTTACAATACATTATACTCTTTAGAAATCGATCTATTAGACTTGTTTTTTACCCAGTACTAAACAAAACATACTCTGTCGATAAGATTTCAATTAATCCAGATCAAATGTATTAAAAAAATTAGTTGACGCATGTTTTGATGTGGTCTAGATCATTAGTAAGGTTATTTGAAAGGCCAATCAACTCTAGAGACGGGTCACTCTTTTGACGTAGCACATGTAAAGAGTCCAGTACAACAATACATGTAATAACCGCTATGATAGGGATGGTGAAACCGAAAAAAACCTCCTCAAAAACTTGGTTAAGTGAAATTAAAAATAACGACCCCATTTGCGACACTTGAAAATAATATGTGTAAGCTAATAATAGAAAGTTTAGGTTAAAGTCAATGAACCTTACGGCAAAGTTAAATGGAGTGGACATTTTAAAAGAATACAATTCTCAAAATGAAATACATCGCTTTAAAAACAATTCATAATTCACATAAGCACAATATTCATAAATACCTAAACATTATATGTTGGACCTGCGTGCATTTAAAACATACTTGTATTAGTTTTTGATAAAAGCACAATATACTGCTTGGCAGTGATCCAGTTTTATGAGTGGTTGCAACTTTCTTCTGTGAACCTGCTTTTAAATGTATAGGACGTTACAGCATGTTGGCATACTTTCTCCCCATCTTTCCCCCTCTCTCTCTCTCTCTTCATCTCCTCTCACTCTCTCTCCTTTCTCACTTTTTCTCTATCTTATTTTCACTATATCATCTCTTTCTCTTCATTACTTATACATTTGTATACATTTACATGTTAAAACTAGGGCTGGTATTGATTAAAAAATTTGTTCGATTAATATGGAAAACAATGTAATCGATTAATATGGAAAACAATTTAATCGATTAATTTCGATTAATTATACCTCATATATACATCCAGCTATTTGTATCTGATCTGCAACAATCCATGACTTAAATTAAAGTTGACACAAAAATGTTGTAAATTCAAACTGTATCACTGACGTAAGTGATTTTTATATAACTAAAAAAACGTAGATATTTAGTTTAACTATAAAACGTATTCAGTATACTGACTGTTGTCACTTTATATCAGTGGTGGGCCTTTTTGGGGCCGCGTGCCCAAAATTCAACCAAAGACTCAATTATTTTTAGCAAAGTGCCAACTGCCAACACTCCAATGAAACACGAAATGGGTGTTTGGCTTAGGTGGTTTAAGGAAGTGATATGTTAGTAGCGTGCCGGCTGACGAGACTCTGCGTGCCGACTGTGGCACGCGTGCCATAGGTTCGCCATCACTGCTTTGTAGTAAGCAAGTAGGCATCACTTTAGCCCAGTGGTTCTTAACCTTTTGTGGGTCCATGCACCCCTTTCAGATGCCCAAAATAGTTCATGCACCCCCTAGTAAAACTAGCAGAAAATGCATAATAAACTATATTTATCTTAGCAACACAACAGTTTTGACAAAATTCAACAGGGAATTTAGTGAGAGATCTGCTGCTTCTTATGATTAATCAGCGATTTAAAATCTGGACACTGTTTTTGGACAAAGCAACTCTCATGTCATCCTCTGCATTCAACTTGTTCCTGTCCTTGGTTTTAATCGTCAAAGGTATGGAGATCCTGCTTCATAGAGATAGGTTGTGACAAATGGAAGGAGAGTCAGTACTGACCTCTTGGCTAGTTGTGGGTAGGAATCTAGCTGGGCGCACCAAAATTCAATCAAGGTATTGCAACTGAAGGGACTCCTCAGTACTTCTCTCGTTCTCAAATCAATCAGGTCATCGTTAGCAAGGTCACTGTCATCAATTTTGTCCAAGTCACAGAGATAAGGATTGCGAATCCAAAGGTCTTTCCTAACAATTTCTTTACAGATATACCCACAAAAGGACCTTTGCAATGTTGAAAGGTGCTCTGAAATTTCCCCTTTAATGTTGTCAGGCAGTGATCCCTCAGTGCTTCCTTCTGCACCAGATATTACAACTTCATCCAAGAGTGGAAAGTTGGCCAAGTTGGACTTTTCTAGTTGTCTTTGGGATAGTTTCAGTTTTTTAAGGAAGGCTTGCAATCTCTCAGTAGCATCCATTACAGTCACAGCAGGTCCTTGGAGAGATATTTTAAATTCATACATGATGGAGAAGATGTCAGCCCGGTCAAGTAATGAATGAAATTTGTACAGTCAAACTTGTCAGCATGGTAACTCTATTTTTCTCGCAAGAAAATGGCAAGCTCCACTCCCAGTTCTACTGACCGAGAAAGTATCCGTCCCCTGGACAACCAGCGCACCTCATTGTGGTAGACCAGAACTTCATGCTCAGAGACCAACTCCTGACAGAACAACTTGAAGAGGCAGTGGTTTAAGGCATATGAGCGGATAAAATTTACAATTTGGACTGCAGTAGAAAGAACTGACTTCAAGGTTGGAGGTAGAGCTTTGCATTCCAAGGCCTGACGATGAAGGGTACAGTGTGTTGTGACAATATCTGGAACTTCTTTCTTTACCAGTGCTGAAAATCCTGACTTGTTACCAAGCATGGAGGGAGCACCGTCTATGCAAATTGAAGAAATTCTTGAAGTCCAGTCAAAATGGTTTTCAGTGAAGAATGCCCTGACGAGCTGCAGCACATCAGCAGCTTTGGTAGTAGCTAGGGGTGGCTTACAAAAGAGAAATTCCTCCTTCAGCAATCCACTGTGAACATATCTTGAAAATACAAGCATCTGACTGCATTGTGCTACATCATTGGATTCATACAGCTGCATGCTAAATAGAAAAGGACTGCTTCTCATATCGCACAAGACTTGATCCAGAATGTATGCAGCCATGTCACTAATCCTATAATGAATAGTGTCATTGGACAAAGGGACTTTCTCAACCTGCTTCCTTTGCTGATGACCACAAATCAGTTCCACCATCTCCAGAGCACAACGCTTCACCAAAGTTTCACCAATGGTGTGGGGCTTCTTATTCTTTGCAATAAGATATGCAACCTTGAATGATGCCTCCAGTGCAGGTTTCTGTGACAAAGAAAATCCAAGCTTGGGAAAGGTACCTTAGGGTCAAGAAGCGAGCTCTCTTCTGCATGAAGACCTCAACACTGTCCTTGGAATTGGATGGATGGACTTTCTCCAAGTGCTCTCGGAGTCTAACATGCTTCATGTTGTCAAGGCACAGGATTTTTCCACAGAGGAATCACTTATGCTTTTGTGTTCTATCTCTCTCTCTCTCTTTTTTTTAATTAAAAATTTTATTAACGATCTTGAGGGGGTGATGACAATCGGAAAGTCGTACCAGTCATAGGCACATTTTTAACTGACGAAGTTGATGTTTTTAAAGACCGGAATTGGATGCTCAACTCAAGATTTTAGGTTTCAATGACGAATATTTGCTTAGAATTAACGTTTTTAAGGCGCGGCGTACCGAGCAATAAAAGTGAAGGCAAATAAATCCCAACGTTTACATCAACTCAAAACAGTGAGAGGGTCACCGGAAGCGATATATCTGACGTATTTGATGACAAAATTAAATTATTTTTAGAAAAATGTGACGTAAAACATGAAATTCCTAGGAACAAGTAGAGAGAACCGATCATTTTGCGAAAAGGTTTTTCTGTCAATTTGCGACATGCGCAGAACGATGCTTGAACGAGTAAAAAAATAAAAATAAATAAAATAATTTTAAAAAATGTTGTATATGGGCGCCCTCTGACGCGGCATGCCTTGCTTATGGTTTAAATTTTCAGATTATCAGTTTTTAATTATTTATTTCCGTCTTCTTTTTTTTTCCTTTCCCTTTTTCTTTTTTTTCTCTGAATTGTTCATATGCACCCCTTGGAACCAGCACATGCACCCCTTGGGGGTGCATGTACCACTGGTTAGGAACCCCTGCCTTAGCCAGTCACGCAGACAAACAGAGCGTTTAAATTTTCTGGAAGCAGACATGATAGCATTTTATTGACTATGTATCCTGAAGAACTGAACAGTTTTTCGCACGGAACAGATGTTGCCGGTACACAAAGAATTGTTAGCACAGGGAAACGATGGTTATTAAGTTTCCACCTCGTAAGAAAGTCCTCTGTTCGTGGAATGGAATTTTCTTCTTGGTTCCGCGCCACCCCGGCCTGTGCACCAATGTTCCCTTTAAGCTGCGTCGCTGCGCGGCCGCGCAGATATCTGACCGACACCTTGCAGAAGTTTAGAATTACCGCGCAGCAAATTTTGTAAAATATTGCACATTTAATGGATACTGCGCAACTTTGTACACGTGTTTTGTACTTTGCACACGGACCAACGAACCTCAGAGGGAACATTGCTGTGCACCATGTACTGCATCTGATTCGACTGATTTAATTGCCATCCGCAGTTAGCTTAAAAATAAAATGTGTGCTCAACTTTCCGCTTAAATGCTTAAGTTTAACTGTGCTGTCATTAGTCGTCATTTTTGTTTACTTCTGCACGTCTAAATCAATAATAATAACACGAGGGAAAAGTATTTAAGTAACAAAAAATATAAATGATTAATAAATTGAAAAAAAAATATTAGAGGTATTTTCTTAAATTGTAATCGAATTTAAATCGATACAATTATTGTTTATCGATTAAATTTTTTAATGAATAAATCTTTAATTAATTTCCACAGCCCTAGTTAAAACGAAAGTAAAACTACTAAATATATTGTGTTATTTCCATGATAGATTTAAGGAAACTGCAGTTAACTAATATTTAAATCCTTCAATCATTCTAAAAGCAATGTCATCAATATGACGTGACTCTGTCATCTTTATTCTGCTAACTACGCTCTTCAACTACCTCTTAAATATGCGGCAATTTATAACATCATGCAATGATGCAGACTAAATAAAATAAAAAAAACAACAAAGCGTCATGCCGTTTTTGTTTAATGAATTCCTCAGATTATAACAACATTTAGTGCATAAACCAAGGTTAACCAATAACCAAGTGATCAACTACCCGGTACTTCCATGATTGATATCTAATTTCATACTAAGCTTGATCGTTGCTCTCAGTTACGTAAACGCATATATATATATAAATATATATATATATATATATATATATATATATATATAATATATATATATATATATATATATATATATATATAATAAAAAAATAATTATAATATTCTTTTTTAAAAATCCATAAAATAAATTTTCTCATGTATATCAAGCAAAACTTAAATTTGTAAAATTAATCAGTTGTTATCTTGAATAGAAACTAAACTATAATATTAGGACATTGGGTAATATTTATTCTTGCAAACAGAAATGACTTTGGAGTATACATTTTTTTCTTTAACCACAATCATCTTCCCTTATCCATGGTTTGTGTCCAGTCTTGAATTTGTTTTATAAAACAATTTTACACGCAGTTATAAAATCCTAAGTCCACAAAGTAAAGAAGTTCAGATCTGATGACTTGAAAGCCAACAATTATTGTAGACTAAATTCGAGAAATGTTACATAACTTAAGAATTTTTTAACAATAGCTATTGTTTTCACGTGTCTGCAAGACCCTGGTATTTCAAGTGTCATTTCTAATTACTGTCAACTCATCAGTTGTGTCACATACAGCAATAAGTAAGTATAACACATGTCGTGGCCTTAGACTTTTGGTGCGACCAGCCACAAACTTATTTTATAAATCCTTCTTCACTCTTGTGTTGATCTAACATAATGTGTACTAAATAAATAGCTATGGAGTTCATAACGCTCTTGTTTAGATTTAGAAAAAAAATGAGTTTTTCTTTGGTGTTTGTCTCCCTTGTCACTAATGGTTACATTTACAACTATTATAAAGTATGTAATTGTTGGTTAGGTTCAGATGCATGGAGCAGTATCGCCGTGGGATGAAATAGATTAGCGGTATAATGTAATTTTAATAGTAATTAATGAAGTTATTTAGCGTACTTGTACTTAGAAAGCAATTTAACCCTCCAAAAATTATTTATTTATTATTAATATTTTTATGTTTAAAAAGACATTTTTGTAAAAATCCTATTTTAACTAAATCTAATTCAACTTCTTTGAACATTGTAAATAATAATAAGGCTTAAGAAACTGCTGTGGGTCGGGAGTTTACAACACTTTGTACAGTAACTCAATATAGAATTTTACATCGTCAATCACCGCCGTGTAATCACACCCTACTTTTTTTTACGTTACTTTTCAGGGACTCTAAAATGTCGCCTTTAACCGCCTTAAATTTAGCTTAAAATACCAGTCATTTGATCTTTTTAAAAATGTGTAGCCTTTTTGAGTCTTTAAATAGAAACAAAACACAAAACATTTTTTAAATAGAAAATATATAATGTGTTGTATATATTTTTTCCTTAAAATCTATGGGAAATCTGAACGTATTCCGGTCATGTTAAAAAATGTCAATATATTTATGTTTTTTTTAAAACTTCCTATTTAAATATCTTTAAGATATTAACTCTTTATTAAAAAATATTTTATATATGATTGAAAAGAAAAACAAGTAATAAAAACTCCAATGAGTATTTAAACACAATTTCCAAAAAGAATTTCCGATTTTTTTATTCAAGTGAAATCATCCTAGATTACATTAAAAGGCATTTTAAAAAAATAATTCAGAAATTAAACAAAAAATGACATGCTATCCCCTCACGCCAGTGGCGTAACAACGGGTTGGCATCGGGGCAGTTGCCAAGGGCGCCAGCTCAAAAGGGCGCCACTAAATCTCTAATTATTAAATTTGTATTTAATAAATACAGTCGGACCTCTCTAAGTCGAACTCAAAAGGACCCGAAAAAAAAATTCGACTTACGGAGTTTTTGAGTTAAGGAAAATGGCGTAATAGGGAACATCAAATCTTGTAACGTAAAATTAAACCACTTCTGATGGTCCTAGAGATCTCAAAATTTTACCATAGATAGATCTTGGATGACAATGCATTGTATCAAAATTTCAGATGTACCATAATTAATTTTAATCTCAATTTAATGATAAGAAATGGTTATTGTTACAAACTCTGCTATTTACAATCATGGCTTTACCGATTAGAAACAAGTTTTGCACATAAAATATAATGTTATTATTTTAAAGTTCAAGGATAAACGATTTACCTGAATATCTGAGATCACATAACGAAACAACCACTCTCAGTGAAAACACTTGATAACAAAATAAAACCATTAGCTTTTTGTGATGAAAGTTGGCTAAAAGAAGACTTAAACACTTCCATCAAACCAGAACACGGAACTAATAATTTCTAAATTTTTAAATAAAAAATAAGCATAATTTGCATTT
The DNA here is from genome assembly GCA_944989445.1 of Ampullaceana balthica. Classification (NCBI taxonomy): domain Eukaryota; kingdom Metazoa; phylum Mollusca; class Gastropoda; family Lymnaeidae; genus Ampullaceana; species Ampullaceana balthica. The sequence goes on along the minus strand of CALYLW010000139.1, from coordinate 1,609,828 downwards.
AGACAATCTACTTAGATTAACGGTAAGTACGTATAAACGTGCAATTCAGGGAAAACAATAGTTGCGTAAATATAAATCTCTTGACTTTTTATATTATTTGAAAACTATACACATAGTAATAAGTGTTTGGTTATTTTTTCATTACTCATAAATGAATTACATGGAAGAGCTTGTAACGCTAAATTCAAAATACACAGACAAATTGTGTTATTAAAAGAATAAATTAAAGTTTTATGTATGGACTAATATATAAATAAACGTTTTGGTTAATGCCGATTCTTTATCTCCACGTTATTTTTTTTAAATCATTAAAATAAAGGAAAGTCCTGACACTGTGGCAATTAAACAAACCAGTAGTTGTGTACAATAATATGCAAGCGTCGCTAAATAGAATCATTTGATCTTAAGGTAAAATCAACAGGATGATACTTTTTAAAAGTAACAATTACTCATATGGCATGTTAATATCTCAATTTGTCTAGGCGGTTGCTGATTTGTAGGTGACTCAAATTAAAAGTTTTCAGGGTGTAACAAAAAACAAAAAAATGTACAAACTATATGAATCAACCCCCCCCCCGACCCATTTCTTACTACTTTGTACTCTACGACTCCTCTCACTCACAAAAGAAAATTTTCACGCTTAAAAGGAAGAAAAATGTACGCAAACTGTTTTTAAGACTAAACATCTTGAATAGGGATAATTAGGGGAGAAGTTAAAATATTACAGTCCTTTTACTAAGAAAAGCATGTGTAGCATGGGGACACCTCGTCAGCAATAATTGTATTTCCTCATAAAAGTTAAGAGCGTTTCGTGAAAAAAAGTTTTACCGCGTAACCAGTAGGTGGGAATTTCAAGCGTGACTGACTTAATTGTTTGCGTTGGTTATTTCTGTTCTCCACTGCTTCCTGGTTTATCCGAAACATGAATTCTTTCCTTATCAATCGCTATCTCAACAACAGTTACAATAATGTTTCTTTGTTTGTATTTCTTGACCGAAAGTAAACTATTTTGCATAACATTATTTGCCTTATTTATCTAAAGACTCTCCATTTAAGCTCCATATCAGTATTTTAAGGCATGATATAAAATAGATTTTCAGTGTAAAGATGTTTTATTTCCGCAATACAATTTTTGCTTTAGCGCCTATACGAATTTGTTATTGAGAGATCTTCCACGTTACACACATTGAACTACGACTTTTGAATAAAATAAATTCAATTTAACTACACATCACACATATTAATATTTTTTAAAGGCTTTACACCCAGAGTAACAATTAAAAAAAAACATGGCTTAAATCCTTTATAATAAAAGGCTATGTTCCGTGCGGTCATCGGTATCGATTGGTCCCTCAAACACACATGACTCCTACAGCCAATCATATTGAACACGATTACGCGGACGTTCAAAACGAGTTATTTCTGGTGCAGTATTTCTTCCAAGACTTTATTTTGAGTTATGCGCGTTGGGATTTATAGTCAAAAGCTTTGTTTTTACGAGCTATTTATTTTAACTACAATGAATAGTATATTTGACGTGATGCACATGCATGTCGGTCGAGAAGGCTGTTGGAGGGGAGTTAGAACATGCCACCGAACGGTGGCGGAACGTCCTTGGACGGGCTTTGTTGCTCGTATTACAAATAAAATGGCAGATTATTTGGCAATTGATGTGTTAGTCCAGTTGTTTCTAATTGTTATTTGGTCTCATGTTGACATCTAAGACCATTAATTGTGTCTTAACCACACTGTATTTGCCTCGAAACTCCTCAATGAGAGAGGTTTGAAAAGGTGTTTTAGTAGATAAATGTCAGTGATGGGCTATTAAAAAACAGACAAATTAGGTTGCATTAACGTTTCAAAAAGTGCCGTTTCATTGTGTGGCCCTATGCCATGGGTAGAGCTATTGACCACATACATCATTTTAATGCGATCGAACTGCTTAACATTCAAATTATTTCATACTGGGAATCAATTAAAAACATTTCTAATGTTGATAATTACTTCACTTTACATGATAAATTTGCATTTAGAAAATAAGTAAAAGATATCATTTGTCAACTATAACTTTCTCAATAGTTTGAAATTCACGATCTTCAACTCAACTACTTTTATTTCTGTCTTGTTGAAATATTTGTAGCTAAAATTATATACTTACTAGTTCGTGCTGCGGCGCCGTGGCACCTGCGGCGCCGTGGCACCTGCGNGTACTAGTTTGTGCTGTGGCGCCGTGGCGCCTGCGGCGCCCCCTTTCCCTTTAAAGCGCCTACGGCACCCACCTTTTTCAAAAGCCCAACTTTCTTGTCCTTGTATGATAAATACGTAATATTAAACACATAGCTCGTATTGTTGAATTGATACTATGTACAGGAAATGCAGAGAGATCTAGTTAGGATGGGACTAATACTTATTAGTCGACAGAAAGTAAACATTGGAAAGAAAACTCGTTTGTTCGTGGGCGGCACCAAGACCAAGCTAATTGGGGAGTAATTGGGGGTTGTCCTGAAAAGGGCAGTATGGCAAAAAAAAATGGGCCGGGTGGTTCTTTTGTTGTTGATGATGTTTAGCTCTTGCCACCGGTGGCCTTCATTGACTTTTTGGTCCTGGATGTTTGGCAGGACACATCCCTTGGCGATGGTGACGACGGACAGGAGCTTGTCATATATATATTAAAAATACTCAAATCCTCTTTTTACATCGTTCCTTTTTCCAAAATTAAAATATGAGCTAAAACAATGACGTCATTGTTAATGTTATGTGACAATATTTTTGGTTTAAAGAATCTCTTTGAAGACGACATTTCTCGTAAAAACTCTCAGATAATTAAGTAGTTGACCTTGATATGATTTGGATTCAAAGTGTACTTTGATATTTCGAGCATCGCGAGACCTTGACAGAGCGACATATAGCATTCCGTGCGAGAAAACAGCTGTCTGAAGATTTACTCCTACGTGATCGAATGTCTGACCCTGACTCTTATTGATAGTGATGGTATATGCAGGTGTAATCGGAAATTGACGTCGTTTGAAGGTGAAAGGCAACACAGTATCCGTCGGTGCAAGATCGAGGCGAGGAATTAATACCAAGCCACCACGATTGCATTCTGATATAATCCTTGCTTTTATAAAGTTTCGTGCCAGCTCTTCCACAATGAGTCTTGTTCCATTACACATGCCCTTCTTCGGATTCAAGTTACGTAGAAGCATGATGATGGTGCCCTTTTTTAAATAAAAGAACATGTGGTGGCGTACCCGATGGGGTCAACTCATTCAAGAATTCTGTTGGAAAATTGAGATTGTCGCTGGGGTCTTCCTGCTGAGTGAATCTGCTGAGTAATAAATCATAGGATCTCCAGCCAACATCTCAATGATTTTACGATTCATTGCGAGTGTCTGAGCATTTGTCGGTGCAACAATCGCGCGCTTTGAAAGCTCTTCGAGTGGCATCTGTTGAACATTTGCGAATACAATCGTGCGTTGAAACCATTTGCAGCGGTATTTGAATTGCATCTTCATCAAAAAGTCCCGACACTGGCTCTAAATTTCCGGATCCCACTTGTAACAGCCACTGATTATGAGCGTTTTGTCCCTCGCTTCTCATATTTGTTACCAATGTCAATTGCTTGAAATGTCTCCATAATCTACTTGTTTTGATGCAACACTCGATGATGTCTGAGCGAGTAGCACGCGGAACAACAGGTAAGGTTTGACGAAAATCTCCTCCAATCACCAGAACCTTTCCTCCAAATGGCAAGTTAACATCCATAATCTCGCGAAGAAGCTTATCGATGCAACGCAAGCCATGTTTTGGGCATGCAACATTGTGATCTCGTCCATGAGAATGAGAGCTGCTTCCTGCAATATTTGAGCTTCTGTGGATGTTAAGCGCATTAATGAGACTGAAGTATCGAGCAAAGGAACTGGCAAATTGAATCCACTGTGGACTGTCCACACACCCTTCAAAAGCGTGCAGCAATTCCGGTTGTCGCGAATGGCAAGACAGATTGATTTCGACCGCGAATGAATGACATGAGCGTCGTGTAAAGAAATGTTTTACCGGAGCCTCCCGGTCCATCAATGTAAAAACATCGCTGTGTGGAATTCACATCGTCCACTGCTGCAATTATTTGATTAAATGCACTGAGCTGTTGGTCGTTGAGAAGTGCAATTCGCTCTGCTCCCTCTCGCGCCTCTTCGACGGCATCGTACGCCGGAGTGTCGTCAGTAAAATTTCCAGTGGGCTCTGGTAGCTTGAATTTGCTACATGATTTACCGTGCTGCTTGAAGATGGCATTGATGTTGTGAAGCGCTTTGTTGATAGATATGGGCTCTGGGTCACGTCGCGCGTAGTCAAGAATCATGTCCGTTAGATGATCTTCCCACAATTTCGGAGCATCAGCAGGGATGCAAAATACGCAGATATAAGCGAACATCTCGCGTAATTGCTTTGGCATGAGGTATGTGGCTCTATCTCTGAAACAATTTGTCCATTCGTCGTCAGACTCAAGTAATCCTCGTGCTGATGCTGCTGCCTTGAATGTCTCATAAACAACACCATCAACCGTTCGCAAAAATTCAAAGCTGGTAGCTCCACGCACGTGAAGAAGAAGCATTCGTAAATAGAATCGCTCTTCGTCCTTAATTCCGACCGTATACATACGCGCTACCACATTGTTCCCTCCCCTCTTTCGTGGTTGCCAATGACCTTTTGTGAAAGTGTAATGGTAGGGTATATCCGTGTAAAGCCACTGTCTTGCTTCCTCATCATTCTCGTTGAGACTAAACCATCGTTCGAGTTTAGTTTTGCAAGTTTGTTCCGCTAAGAGCGCCTCCTCTTCGTGCCCAGCTTCGAATACGACCGTTTGTTGATTTGGCAAGTGAATGTTGAGACGCATCACGGCATGACTGCGATCATGCATTTGTGACTCTCGCAATCTCCACATCGCTTCCGGAGCGCTAACGAAACGACAACTTATATAATTAGAAAGCTCATGGTATCGCAATTCTGGATTTCCATCTGAGCCGATGGATATGTTGGCGCAATCAAAGCCTTTGAAAATGTACTTGTAGATGTACTTGATGGCATAAAGTGATGTGCAGACCTCGACGTTAATGTGTGCGCTATATTTGAGAGTCAAATAGGGTTTGTAGGGAACGAAATTGCGACTGTCCATTTGCACGCCTCTGACTGTTGCACGCCTCTGACTGTTGCACGCCTCTGACTGTTACACGCCTCTGACTATTGCGCGCCTCTGACTGTTGCGCGCCTCTGACTGTTGCACGCCTCTGACTGTTGCGCGCCTCTGACTGTTGCGCGCCTCTGACTGTTGCACGCCTCTGACTGTTGCGCGCCTCTGACTGTTGCGCGCCTCTGACTGTTGCACGCCTCTGACTGTTGCACGCCTCTGACTGTTGCACGCCTCTGACTGTTGCACGCCTCTGACTGTTGCACGCCTCTGACTGTTGCACGCCTCTGACTGTTGCACGCCTATGACTGTTGCACGCCTCTGACTGTTGCACGCCTCTGACTGTTGCACGCCTCTGACTGTTGCGCGCCTCTGACTGTTGCGCGCCTCTGACTGTTGCGCGCCTCTGACTGTTGCGCGCCTCTGACTGTTGCGCGCCTCTGACTGTTGCACGCCTCTGACTGTTGCACGCCTCTGACTGTTGCACGCCTCTGACTGTTGCACGCCTCTGACTGTTGCACGCCTCTGACTGTTGCACGCCTCTGACTGTTGCGCGCCTCTGACTGTTGCGCGCCTCTGACTGTTGCGCGCCTCTGACTGTAGCGCGCCTCTGACTGTTGCGCGCCTCTGACTGTTGCGTGCCTCTGACTGTTGCACGCCTCTGACTGTTGCACGCCTCTGACTGTTGCACGCCTCTGACTGTTGCACGCCTCTGACTGTTGCACGCCTCTGACTGTTGCACGCCTCTGACTGTTGCACGCCTCTGACTTTTCGCGCTCATTGTTTCGACGACGATATATCGGATAACCACTTGCGTTTGGAATTGTGTTGGCATTGAATTCTTTTGGGAAATTTTTACTGCAACTTCCTTTGACCATACACGGTGCTTGTAAGTTGGCAGAGCCACACGGACCGTGCATCATACATAGCGTGACTATTTCCCGAAGTCGCGGACTTGATTCTGGGGGAATTTCAGCGCTGACGTATTGATCAATTCTGTGCGCCATGGTGAATTTATCCTCCACTCTCAATGTTACCAAGATGTGAGCGTGTGGGAGGCCACGTTTCTGCAACTCAATACTGTACACGAAAGCAAGACATTGTCCGAAGATTCCAAGCTTTGTAATGCCCTCCATCAACGAATCAAGCTTCAGTTTGAACACTCTTGCTACCAAATCGGGACGATCGCATGTTTGCTCTCCAGGTCACAGGTTGGCGACGATCTCTGGCCAGCTTGGATTTGCCGTAAATGTGATGAAGACGTCAGGTGCTCCCCACTTTGCAAACATTGACATTGCGTAGAAGCATCTCTCTCTCATGTTACGCGGTGAGCCTTCGAATGACGATGGAGGGATGATAGACACGACTGCTGCAGCATTCTGATTCTTCGCTATGTTAGCCATATGATCAGCCAGTCCTTGATATTGCTCTGTTCGTATTCGCTTCTGATTCTGCCTGATGTAGTTGAGATTGTTGGCTTCTACTTGAAGGTAATAATCTACCAACCACTGTTGCGTGAGCTTTCCAGTGCTCATAATCGGACTGAAGTCATCGCGAATTGCTGTGAGAGCAGCTTTGTACTGCAGCATGCTGACATTCCTACGCTTTTCTGCGTTGCACCTTCGTATGACTCGCATTGCCAATATGGCTGCCACCCTGCCTCGCAGTAAGGAAACATGATCGCGTAAGTCATGGGGTCCATATTAGGGCTTAATTTGATGAAGGCTTTATTGGGATCTTGAGGATTTTTTGGATAGATGTGTATGTCTCTCTCGAAGCGAGGTTCTCCGTCCTCATTCACAAAGACCATTGTGATCTCATTGGATGTCGGTGCATTGTATCACCTCTGATCAGACTGTCGATCGTGATAAAAGGCCATCTAAACAGTAGGAATGGTTAGTCCTAATTGAGCGGCATTCTGTGCTTCTCGCGACTCGATCTCGTGCATTAGCTGGTAACATTTTGCGAGCCGATTGTTGTCGCGGAAAAAGCGATCAAGCTGATACATAATTTCCTGTCGGCAATCCTCGTTTGCTTGATGCTGCTGACGAACGTCAGTTGCTTGAGTTGTAGTATCAAGCACATAAAATTGCGCATATTGTGGTGCTTGATCGTTGACTGGCAGAGTATGGGATGTTTGGTGACATGTCTGGCCGTGAATTTTGAAGACATAAGGACCGCGTCCTGCAAAATCGATGATTTTTGCACCCATTGATGCGAAAGAGATGGCATTGTTGTATGAGCGGATCTTATCGCGAAAAAATGTCTATATTGTGGATGAGTTGGATCAGAGAGAAGCTGTTGTAGAAACGTAGGATATGGCAGTACAGTTCCGCCAACATTTTTAGGCTTTGGTAATTTGACGCGACCCTTCCTGCAACAGCTTGTGAATTTCTTGTCTGCCAGACGCTCTGCAGCAAAATGTCGAGAATCACAAAATTGACACATTGCATCAAAAGGTCCACCGTGATGTTAATCAACATTTGCCTCATCGAAGTTACTTGTAACATCTTGAATTGCTTGACTTATGCGCTCTTGAGCTTGCTGATATGATGATGAGTTTGCTGTTAGACGTGCTTGCTTTTGTGATGGAGTTTCAAGCGCAATTCGATTACGTTGTGAAGCTGCATTTGCTTCTCGACGTGCAGCTGCGTGCTCTTCAGTTTCCAGCTCTAATTTTCGTCGTTTTTCAGCATTAATTTTAGCGAGTGTTTCCTGAGATTGTTTAGCCCGCCATCTTGCTTGACGTTGTCTTGCCAGCCTGCGCTTCCTTTCCATTGCTTTTTCGCACACATCCATAGTGTTTCTACAGTCCAAAATAATGAATACGAAAATAGTTAAATATATATAAAAGTTAATTATTGTTCTTTTACTTACGAAGATATTTTAGAGGATATTTGAAATCAATTAATATATATGCAGAATTTCAATGATGTGTATGTTTTTTAGATTGTGAAACGATAACCTTTAAAATAACAGTAAAAGTTAAGGACTGGGTATTGGAAAATTTTACGAAAGCTCCCGCGTAATTTAGTTATTTCGCACTGAGAGGCAGTCGAAAAGTTTGCTGTTTCCAACTATTTCATCATATTTACTTTGAAACTTTTATGTATTTAGCTTTATAACAAATGCAAATTTCATTGAATTTGATAAGTAATTGATGTTGATCTAAAATAAAATATCAATAAATTTCAACGTTTTTCTTTCGAATGTCACTTTATTTTACTTCTACTCAGAATTCTACTCACAATATGAGTGATTGAAATCAGTATTTTTTTAAATAATTGAAAAAAATCGAAATAATTTTCAGAAACTTTGAATCAATATTGAAAATTATTTAAATGGTAACTACGATTGTGTCGCATTTGCCAATAGTTTTCAGCTTAACACATATTTAAATGTTTTATTTTAACACATAATGTTCATTTACTACCATGGTACTTATTCAGCACAGTCGGAATGAGCTTTTCGACGTGTAGCTGCCTCCTCATCGGTTTGAAATGCAATTCGATTTTTCAGCATTAATTTTAGCGAGTGTTTCCTGAGATTGTTTAGCCCGCCATCTTGCTTGACGTTCTCTTGCTAACCTGCGCTTCCTTTCCATTGGATCTTTGCCCACTTCCATAGTGTTTCTACAGTCCAAAACAATGAATACGAAAATAGTTAAATATATATAAAAGTTAATTATTGTTCTGGTACTTACGAAGATATTTAAGAGGATATTTGAAATCAATTAATATATATGCAGAATTTCAATGATGTGTATGTTTCAGATTGTGAAAATAACCTAAAAATAACAGTAAACGTTAAGGACTGTGACATCACTATGATTTTTAAAAAAAATCATAATCATTTTGGTTTCCAGATTAACATTAACAAAACAACGCACGAACCTTTGACGTCAGCATTTGTGTTGTAAACAGTGCTGCCAGCGCTAGTTTATTTAATCATAGTGTGCTTTGAGCGTTACTGAATGAGTGAGTCAGTGATAATTGAGGGTTTTGTGCTGGGGTGCCAGCTAACTAAATACGATATATTAAATTTCCTGAAATGTACACAAAGTATTTCATAATTAACAATCTTTAAATCCTCTTTTTACATCGTTCCCTTTTCCAAATTTAAAATATGAGCTAAATCAATGTCGTCATATTATATCTTTTTACAGCGAGAAATTTTAGAAAGCAGCGCACCAAATTACTGCACCAAAAATAACTCTTATCGAACGTCCGCATGAAATTGTTCAATTATTTAATAAATAGTGTGGAGGGTGTTTAATATTAATCTGGAAACCAAAATGATTATCCAATTTTTTAAAATAAAAAAGCAGAGTGATGTCCCTTAGCGTTAGGCTACATAATTGAGCGTAAATATATATATATCATGTATTCACAAGCATAGTTTGTATGTTTGTGTGTGTGTCTGTATGTGTATGTGTGTTTTAGCGTGTGTGTATGTGTATGACACTGCATTCCCTGAACTGAAACTTTCGTTCTCTACCAACGTATTGTCGTGACTCGTTGGGATATTCCACACTCGGGTTTGGCGTTACCTTTGTCATCGAAGGGGGGGGGGAATAAATAATGGAGCGACATGGATCCCTGGAGCCTGGAAGGCATTCAATTCAATCGGTCAGTCGATGGATGGATCGATTTTTTCATGCATAATTGCTTCATATTTCAGGTTCCAGTTTCGGGAGGGTGACAGTTCATACAATTATGTTTGATGTTTATTTAAAAGAAAAGTGAAATAACTCGAGGCCAAAGAATTGTTTTCACACTACAAAAACATCCTTAAAGAGATTTGAGGTTAAGAAATCTGTACAATTTGGGAACCTATATTCACTATAAAATTGATTGAAATAAACAGGTGTTTTGAACTTAACATCTTGCACTAATTGGGCCCTGGGGACCTTAATGTCGTTTTTTGCTAATATGAGCTATATAAAAAATATTTTATGCGATAGCTACTGAGTAAATGAATGGATCTTAAACAAACTTTGTATATAAAAAATGTCCAATCGTTCAGGGCTGGGGGCCCCAAATGTCTTTTGAGATATTTTTAGCCATTCTTTTTTTAACGATCCATGATGAAACTGAATTAAAATGAACAGTATGTTGAAATTTACATCTTACATCGAATGGGCCGGGGCCCCAAATGTCTTTTTTTTTGTATACTCTAAGATATTATTTCCCACTCAGTTTTTAACGATCTTGAGATACATATCCATAATGAAACGGAATTCAAATGAAAAGGTTTTCAAAATGTACACCTTGAACCGAATGGGTCCGGGTGCCTCTTAATGTATTTTTCCTTATATTAGCTATATGAAAATTAGTTTTAGTATTAGATAATGTAAAAATAATTAATTGGATTTAGACTAAACTTGGTAAATAAACACACAAAAGAGCCTATATCAAATTACTATAGGCCACTGAACTCCTAATGTCCATTTCCTCGGGACTGGGGGCCCTAAATGTGTTTTTTAACTAAACTTTTAATATTGTATTCCCCATGCAATTTTACATGATATTGAGAATACAGATAAATATATTTGTAATCAAATTGATTGAAATAAACAGATTTTCGAACTTAACATGTTAAACTGCTGATGGTCCCGATGACCCTTTATGTAATTTCTTTTTTTATCTATATTGTGGAGATATTACGCGCAGTTAGTAGCATTCAAAGAGACATCTGGTCCTTTGAAGTTGCCCGTGGCCACCGGAGGTTGACGACAAGACGTTAAATGGTATTATGGTGTTAACTGGCCCGGTCAGTAGATTCAGCGATGAAAGGAGTTGCCGAGCGAGGTGACCGGGGTAGATAGGATGACCAGACGCGCAGGTGCTCTGGAGGGGGGATAGGTAAGGGGTGGGGGTCTCACCAGAGACGGTTATGTCAAACCGGCCCCACCCCCGCACAAGTCAATCTATGGGGGGTAGTACGAGATGATTGAGAGATATGATGAAACTATTACAATTAGAGACTGAAGGAAGACTGGACACAAATGGACTGGCGTGAGTTTTTGCGAGGCGTGGCCTCAGGACTGAGAGTTGGGTATAGGACGGGACGAACTACGGACATGGAGATAGGAGAAGGGACTCTGGGAGACGGACCGATAGGGAAAGTGTAGACTTGTAGACAGTTGGACAGAGAGATTAGTGTTAAGTGAGAAGTAGCAAGAATTGAAGAAGTGAAGCAATAAACAGATTATTTAGTGTTCCAGTCGTCTGATGAGTCTTTGTAGTGTGAAGTGAGTGTAAGCAGAGAGAGTTTAGTCACACGAGTACCGAGTGGTTCTCCACAATATATATTCCTTTTTACTGAGATCGTTGCAACGGGTCTGCTGGTAAACTATAAATTAACCATGTATTATTATTTCATTAATTATTTATGAACTATAAATAAACCAACTGTGGTTGTTATTAAAATTTGGCCCCAGAAAAAAAAGAAAAAAAGAAAGAGAATATTTTATAACTGTAATGAGCAAGTTTTGGCCTGTTAAACCTGTCGAAGCAGAACAGACGTACAGCTACGCTTCTGTGAATCGATCGATTGGTAATCAATAAAAATCAATAACTTGAGGTGTTCCCTGGTCCTCTGAGGACTGCATTCAACCCAAGTTCAAATAATATTTGTCAGTATTTTATTTAATGTGTAATAACGAACAATTTTATCATACAAAACTTTTCTTATACTTTCTATGTTCCTAAGCTAGAACAAGTGAAGTCACTTGACGTTGGTGGTACAGGGGGAAAGATCTTTGCGTCCTAGAAGCTAGAAATAAAGGTAGGAAATACTAAATACATTATATATTTTATACATGTGAGACTTTATATATTCTCTGATTTCAAATGCACGATTTTATGTGATCTACACTGAATTTCATCGAATAGAAAGTTTTCATGGCAAGTTATTTGCATATTGTTTGGTAACATTGAAACACGACCACTTGTGTTTGGTATTCGTTGTTTACATAGCTTGTGTCTGCTATGGCAGTGCCAAACTTTTTAGTGTTGAGGATCGGCAGGCTTTTGTCCTTTGCATCCGTTGCACTAATTTCCCTTTACTTACGGGTAGCGGCGTATGGCCCACTGACCAGTGTACCAGCATCGGTCCGCGGACCACCACTTTGAGTACCACTGCGCCAGATGTTCGTTCACGTTATTTCTACCGTTTAGTGCCAGGATCCAATAAAACCACGTGTTGTAACTTCTTTGAAACTGTTTTAAAATTATTGAAATGTTGTATGAAAAAGATTTTATTAATGAATTAATTTCTTAAACTAAAAATAATTTCACACAAAAGTATTCACAATTTTTTGTATCATTCAGTGTCCTAAAATTAATATAATAAAATCATAATTTTGTTTTACGTAATAAAATATCTATTTTCTAGGATCCGATTAAAAATACTTGTATCGACTGATAAATTCAGTTGTCCTTGAATTTTTGTGTTTCTCACAGACAAAAATGCTTGAGGCGTTTATTTAATGTTTACTTTTCCTTTAAAATTTCTGGGAAAGAATTAACTCGCTCACCCCCACGGTTAAGCCGGTGATCTCATGTTTACTCCTATGACACACCCGAATCTTCAATAGACAACTGAAAGCGGTAGCCGAATTTGATTGCTTGCTTCCAATGTTAATGGGCATATAGAAATTCATATCTGCAAATTCTCTTGGTCCTCTACCAGCTACCATATCACTTTTTTAAATATATAATTTACAATGGAATTTTGAGCTCCAATAATCGAAAATTCGATTAGGATGAATTGCCCTTACACATTGCATCTTGTCATGTGTATGTGTAGGTGCACAATAACATTTTTGGTGTATCTTTCGTGCACATGCGGGCGTTTATTTTGTATATGTGTCATCGTATTTTGTATTGTTTTTTACGTGTTATTACGCAACCTTACTACTATTGACTATTCAGACAGAGATGACGCATGCGGCATTGATTCTAATACTTCCATAGAAATCTACTGCGTTACGGGTACGGTAAAGTTATGAACGCGTTGTAAAGAGAGTTAAGAACTGAGCACGTATTATTTCTTCTGTCAATAGTCAAATGTAAGTGTCAATGGTTATTTTCTGGCAAGATGAGACTCGAGTTTTGATATTTTGGAGGAAATGTGTGCAGGGTAGGGGTTTATAGAATGGACCTGTGTGCAGGGTAGGGGTTTATAGTAGGACCTGTGTGCAGGGTAGGGGTTTATAGCAGGAACTGTGTGTAGGGTAGGGGTTTATAGAAGGACCTGTGTACAGCGTAAGGGTGTATAGAAGGACCTGTGTGCAGGATAAGGGTGTATAGAAGGACTTGTGTGCAGGGTAGGGGTGTATAGAAGGACCTGTGTGCAGGGTAGGGGTTTATAGAAGGACATGTGTGCAGGGTAGGGGTTTATAGAAGGACCTGTGTGCAGGGTAGAGGTGTATAGAAGGACCTGTATGCAGGGTAAAGGTGTATAGAAGGACCTGTGTGCAGGGTATGGGTGTATAGAAGGACCTATGTGCAGGGTAGGGGTGTATAGAAGGACCTTTTGTGCAGGGTAGGGGTGTATAGAAGGACCTGTGTGCAGGGTAGGGGTTTATAGAAGGACCTGTGTGCAGGGTAGGGGTGTATAGAAGGACCTGTGTGCAGGGTAGGGGTTTATAGAAGGAACTGTGTTCAGGGTAAAGGTGTATAGAAGGACCTGTGTGCAGGATAAAGGTATATAGAAGGACATGTGTGCAGGGTAGGGGTGTAAAGAAGGACACGTGTGCAGGGTAGGGGTGCATAGAAGGACCTGTGTGCAGGGTAGGGGTGTATAGAAGGACCTGTGTGCAGGGTAGGGGTGTATAGAAAGACCTGTGTGCAGGGTAAGGGTGTATAGAAGGACCTGTGTGCAGGGTAGGGGTTTATAGAAGGACCTGTGTGCAGGATAATGGTATATAGAAGGAACTGTGTGCAGGTTAGGGGTGTATAGAAGGACCTGTGTGCAGAGTAAAAGTGTATAGAAGGACCTGTGTGCAGGGTAGGGGTGTATAGAAAGATCTTTGTGCAGCGTAAGGGTGTATCGAAGGACCTGTGTGCAGGATAAAGGTGTATAGAAAGACCTGTGTGCAGGTTAGGGGTGTATAGAAGGACCTCTGTGCAGGGTAGGGGTGTATAGAAAGACCTCTGTGCAGGGTAGGGGTGTATAGAAAGACCTGTTTGCAGGGTAGAGGTGTATAGAAGGACCTGTGTGCAGGGTAGGGGTGTATAGAAAGACCTGTGTGCAGGATAAAGGTGTATAGAAAGACCTGTGTGCAGGGTAGGGGTGTATAGAAAGACCTGTGTGCAGGGTAGGGGTGTATAGAAGGACATGTGTGCAAGTGTGGAGAGTCTAGACTTGCCGATGGGCATCAAAGGGTCCTTTGACCAGCGCAGGTGGACAGGGTGGTTGTGTATATAAAAGGGGCAGCCAAATCCGCGCCAGTGACGAACGGACGGACGGCGGAGGTGTGACACGTCGGGTCTGTAGGGTTGAGTAGATCAAATGGACCATGGATGGAACAAGTAACCTTAGGGGATAGTGTTGGGGGTGTCGACCAGATGGGCCATGTATGAAATAGGGGTGGACGAATTTGTAATGACGGACATCGGGTGAGGGGACTACTTGTCGTCAGTGGGGAGTAGCGGACAGAGATGGACGCCAGCTACACATTTGAGAGGATTGAGAGAAGAGATATTGGTAGATCGAGTGAGGTTAGATTAGAGTGGAAGTGGCAGTCAAATCAGTTTCAAATAAAGTGAATTAATTATTGTATCTACGGCTTTGTGTTTGAGCACGAGAGAATAAGAAACAACGTGTGGCAAGGTTCTTTACAATATTAAGGAAAAGGAACTACAAACGGAAGCTCCAAATTTTTTATTATGATTGTAGACAGAAAAGGTATCGCCAGAGGTATGGTCCAATCTACACCTCCTTTCTGCGTCCCGAGTTCACTGATTCGGAAATGTGGACAGGACATTAGACGTTCTATACCAGCATCAAGTAAAGACTTGCTTGATGGTCAAATAACGTCCTCTATTTTTGTATTTACACGCTTGGTCACAACACAGATTCTAGCGCGAAGAAATTGGGAAACCCCGAACTTATTTAATGATAGCTGGATTACTGCGACATAATTATCACAAGCTCTCACAGCCCCCTCCCCACACCCCCCACAACCCCTGCCCCCCAAAAAATATTTAAAACTACAGCTATTTGTGTTAATCGGTATTTCCATCCAGTCTATATCATTGATATCCATTCCTGATAATTGATCTTTAGTTTCATAATTAAATTTTTCAAAGATTTTTTAGACCCATAGCAATGGTTATACTATTCAAACTGCAGCATTCCAATGTTACAATACGTGGTTTCTATTGTTAGGAAATGTGGTGTCTATTGTTAGGACATGTGGTGTCTATTGTTAGGAAATGTGGTGTCTTTTGTTAGGAGATGTGGTGTCTATTGTTAGGAAATGTGGTGTCTATTGTTAGGACACGAGGTGTCCATCTTTAGGACATGTGGTCTCCATCGTTAGGACATGGTGTGTCTATCTTCAGGACATTCGTGTCTATTGTTAGGACATGTGGTTATCTTTTCCATCTTGGGCGTAGTGAAATATTCTTACAAAATCTTCATCATTGAAATGTCTATGTTCAATTGAATGTGTTGGAACTATTTAAGTAACAGGACCAATTAAGTTTTTCCCCGACTTTCACGTTACTACTTGAACGTCTGGTACCCTCAGGTCGGGTACCGGTTTTTATTAACCTCGGTACTCGAGGAACGATAGATTGCTTCACTCGTTTCTTAATTCCTAGTAACACTTGTCTTGTGCTCTCGTACTCAAACATCAAACTCCCAGACTGCCTGAAAACTGGTTATTTCACTTTATTTATTCACTACTTGACTCCAACATACACTGTAATCTAACTTCACTTCTCTTACTTCAAACTGTCCTAAGTCCAATCTACTATCTACCATTCTCCTGTCTCTAATCTACCATGTGTGGCTATTTGCTCAGTCTAAAAGCAACATAACGCACACAGACAAATAAAACAAGAGCAGAGACATACAATGAACTCTACTAAATGTGCTTGGTAGTATTAATTAAACAATATAATTTGGAATGTCACGTCTGTAGTGTCTGTCCGTGACGCTACTAATTTTAGAAAGCAGCGCACCAAATTACTGCACCAATGCATCAAAAGGTGTGCAAATTAAAGATACGCTGTAAAAAATATTATATGACGTCATTGTTTTAGCTCATATTTTAATTTTGGAAAAGGGAACAATGTAAAAAGAGGATTTGATGATGGTTAATTATAAAATTAAAAAACAAAGTGGGCGCCGTAGGCGCCCTAGGCGCCCTACAACTCCTATTATAAAATACTTTGTGTGCATTTCAGAAAGTTTAATATTTCGTATTTATCAAACAAGGACAAGTTAGTTGGGCTTTTGAAAAAGGTGAACGCCTTAGGCGCCCTAAAAAAAGTGCATTTTTCAAAATAAATAGATTTCAGCTGAAAACTTCCGTCATTTTTGACGGGTGATACGCTAGTCTATATATATATATTTCTCCTAAACCATTGCTTCTCAAAGTGTTGGTCCGCGGACTGATGCCGAGTCCGTGGGCCATCCGATGCCGGTCCGCAGAAGTTACCAAGAAATGATATTTCGCTACCCACGTCAGTACAGGGAAAATAGTTAACCGGTTCCTGGTGCAATGGAAAAAATTCCTGCCGGTCCGCAATACTAAAAAACAAATGAGAAGCACTGTCCTAAACGACCATGTGCAAATGAGCATGACGAATGACCCTCGCTGGTGTGGAAAAATCACAGCTGGGAAGCGTGGTGGGATGAAAGGAAAAAAAAGGGGGGGGTGGCAAAAAAGCTTCTTGCATTCACTTGCCGTTCAGTTTTGCTTTTCCTTCACAGAATAACATATGATTCGTAGTGTAGTGATTATCACGTCTGCCTTGCACGCGCAAAGTCCTGGGATCAATCAATGTTTGTTTCTGCCCGTTCTTTTCCCCCTTTTTCCAACATGACTAAGGCTGTTAAACGATAATCGGATTTGAAAGCGACAATCAGTTTTAAATTCGCAAACCGATAATCGAATTTGATTCGGCCGGATTTATTAAGTGAAATTTGACCTGAGCCTAAGCAGGATTTGTAAAAATTGCCGGATTCCAGATTTTGACGGAGCCGGAGCTATAATTAATATATATTTTATCGCAAACCCGGCAAGCCGGATTTGGCCGGATTTATAAAGCAAATTTCTGCCGGATCCGTATAAGAAAAATTTGGCCAGATTCCGGATTTGCCGGAGCCGCAGGCGAAATCCGGCACACCCTTAATTTCTATGAAGCCAGATATAAAACGATAATCGGTGTAAAATCGGAGTTACATAATAGATCACTATGTAACACAATTTTTTGTTCCTGGCTTCTAAGTGTTATATTTCAATTGCTTATGTCTAAAGTATGTGAAAAAATGACTTCATTAAGCACAAACTTTGCTTACACGACAACAGCACGAAGAAAACTCGTTTTTTTGTGTGAAAATAGAACGATTTTTTTTTCATTTTCGTCATTATGATCAGGTAAAAACAAAAATTGCACAAGGAATAGACAAACACAGTCGGAAACCACTCAACAAGGTTCAGAAATGTGTAGATTTTCTAGATTTACGATTGTACTGTGAATCACTCTCTCGAAGTAGCCCCCAAATGTAGTCCCCCATCATGTTTTCGTTATACTGTCCTTGGTAACGACGTTCAAAGTCCAATATATCTTGATGAAAGCGCTCGCCTTGCTCCTCGGAGTAAGCGCCCATGTTCTCCTTGAATTTGTCGAGATGCGAATCAAGGATATGGACTTTCAGAGACATTCTGCATCCCATTTTGGCGTAATTCTTTATGAGAGTCTGCACCAACTCCACATAGTTTTCAGCTTTGTGATTACCTAGGAAGCCCTGAACAACTGCAACGAAACTGCTCCAAGCCGCTCTCTCGTCCTGTTCAACAGCTTTGCGAAATCCTCACATTCTATGATCTTCTTGATCTGTGGTCCGACGAATATACCAGCCCTGACCTTAGCCTCGGACAGCTTTGGAAAAAGATCTTGGAGGTATTGAAATGCTGCTGACTCCTTGTCAAGAGCAGTGACAAATTGCTTAATGAGGCCTAACTTGATGTGCAGCGGTGGCATAAGCACTTTATGAGGTTCTATCAGCGGCTCCCACTTCACATTGCTCTTCCCAACACAAAAACTCGGTCCGTTGTGGCCAGTCCTTTGTGCGATAATGCGCCTTAGTGTCACGGCTGTCCCAGAGACAGAGGAAACAAGGAAATTTCGTGAAACCTCCTTGAAGACCCATGAGGAATGATACTATTTTGAAGTCACCGATGACCTCCCATCCGTAGTCGTCATACTTTAATGCACTCAGCAACATTTTGACACTGGTGTAGTCCTCTTTGAGATGCACAGAGTGGGCCATCGGGAGAGACGGGTAGTTGTTTCCATTGTGAAGCAACACGGCTTTGAGGCTCCGGGATGAACTGTCTATGAATAGGCGCCATTCAATAGGATTACATGCGATACCTATAGCCTGGAATAGACCGGCAACATCGTTGCAGAAGCACAGCCCATCACGCTGACTGAAGAAGTTTGGAGAATCTTTGATGCCGCTTCCTCTGATCCGTGACTTGTAAGCTATCATCAACCAAGTTCCACTGTTTGAGCCTGGATATCAGAAGCTCAGCATTTCGATTTCGTAAACCCGAGGTCCCTAATTAAATCGTTCACGTCTTTCTGGTTAGGGAAGTACTGCTTTCTATCCCCAACTTCATCTGCAGAATCGTAGTCCATATCTCCAGTATCTGCCTCGCTATCTGACTTGCTGCTGTCTCCTGAAGATGGCCGATGCTGCCTTGGAGGAGTCGGAACTGGCAGATCGGGGCTGTATGGTAATGGGGCGATAGAAGAAGGTATTGAAATTTTATAAAAATAAATTAAAACACATCTAAGCGAGAAGCAACTGTTCGTATTACCTTCAAGTGTTTTCTTGCAATATTCGCATGTGAAATGCGGTGCCCAAGATTTGTCTTGGTCCCCGACCGGCACGCCGAAGTATGCCTTGTAGGCCTCGCACATTATACGACTTGCTTCCACGGAATACTTTTTCGCTCTTGTCTTTATGAATTGTCCGCATACGTAGCAGAATGAATCAGCTGGATGCAAACAACCTCTTAATGCCAGATCAAATAAATAACTTCTCTTCAACTACGAATCGTTATCTTTTCAGTCTGCAATAACACGAATTGGAATCTTGGTTCGAGACACCTGTGCTTTTATACTTGTACAGCTACTATTGGAACGTTCAAGAACGTTCTAGAAAGTTCTAAGAATTTCTCGAAAGTTCTGGAAGTTTCTTGAACGTTCTAGAGTGTTCAGGAGAAAATATAAAACATCTTGAAAAATCTAGCAGTTCAGGGAGGAAGCTCGGCATTGAAAGCAAATCGAGAATTTTCTCGAAAACACGCGATTTTCCAAATTTCATTGTCCCGGTCACAGAAGCAAAGTTTTTCTGGAATAACAGCGATTTCCTTTCTGTTTCTAGACCTAACGGGTTAGGAAAACACACTTTCAACCCAGGAACAGAACAAAGTGAAAATTCTTTACATTGTGTAATCAGTTTGCCCCCAAAAAACATCAACAAGCAATTAACAACCCTAAACATGACTAACACTCGCTAGGGTCGGCCAATCACAGTGTATGTTCAAGGGAT
This sequence comes from Ampullaceana balthica, assembly GCA_944989445.1. NCBI lineage: Eukaryota > Metazoa > Mollusca > Gastropoda > Lymnaeidae > Ampullaceana > Ampullaceana balthica. The sequence continues at coordinate 1,589,838 of CALYLW010000139.1, read as the reverse complement.
GGTACTAATAAAAGGGAGCGGGTAACAACAACCTCAGTGCGCATGTCTCCACGTTTACTCGCAATTGTTTCATAACTTCGTGCTGCTGTTTGTGTCCGTACTCTCACCCCACCCCCCAACCGTTCTTTGCAATGTCTATGATGAGAAAGTCTGCGGCGTATGCTACGCAGCAGGTCGTTTATGGTTGCCTATAAGTAGCCCGGTTTATCATTAACAGAATCTTATTCAGTGCTAACCATTCCTCTTACGGTGTGCCTTATAAAATGTAGCGTTACTTTGACAGAACCACTTACAAGATATCCGGATTTGACTATTGAACATAAAGTAAAATGCAAATCGCTTAAACGCTTATATAATATATATACAAATAAATATATATGACAAAATTTTTCATAGCTTCAATGACTAAAACTAAGAACAACAATTCAAAGAAAACCCGTCCATGTTGAAGAAATCACGTGATTCATGACGAGCAGATGCCCATAAGTAATGTAAATTTTGTGTTCAAGTATACTACAAAGCTAATGGCATCTCACAGGACAGACTTTCAAACTCACATGGTACTACACTATATAAATTATATAACTACTATAATTATATTCAACAGAATATATATGACTTTAAAATTTCGAAGGTTAGAATTTAGGTAAATTGAATTTTATAGCTGCAAGGAAAATTTCTAATATGATAACGAAATTACCATTTTGTATTTAAAACATTTAGAGAAAGAAAGCCAAATGCGTATATTTGTGTCAATATGTTCTCTGAACTCTAAATACATTATTATTTGTGGCTTGCTCCTGGCCAACGCGATATCACTCTTTAGTTTTTTTTCATTAAACTTGTCAATTATAAAGTCAAAGTTTAAATGATTTTCTATTTGAATAAACCACAGCTAATTTAAAGCGCTTTAAAAACACCACGAATATTTGTACATGTGAGCGTGCATTTGTGCCGCTCTAAACGTGTGCCTATAATTGTGTTAGGGTTGTAGTTGTGGACCTATGTTGGTATAAAGTTTTCTTTCATTGATTTATTGACAGTTATAGTTTGTTTGCGTGTGTATGTGTATGACTCTGGATCCACTGGACTGAAACTTTCGTTCTCTACTAACGTCATGTTGTGACTCGTTAAGATATTCCACTCTCAGGTTTGGCGTTACACTTGTCATCTGGTGGGTGTTGAACCACATAATGGAGAGATATTGATCACTGGAAGTCATTCAAACAAAATTAATCATTCGATACATTATCGATGTTTTCATGCATAATTGTCTTATATTTCAGGTTTTAATTTTGGGAGGAGATAGTAAAGTGATGACAATTCTTACAATTATGTTTGATGTTTATTTAAAGAAAGGGGACAAAACTCGAGGCTACAGAATTGTTTTCACAAATAAAAAAAAACCCGAAAGAAATGCGAGGCTAAGAAATCTGTACAATTTGGGAACCTACGATGTATTATTATAGAACTGAGATATCGTAAACAATGTTTTAATAAATGCATGTATGTTCTAACATATCAATGATAGCTTGGTTTAAAATAGTATAATGAATGGCTTGTTTAAAACTAGTATCTTGATTGACTTGGTTTAAACTATTATCATGTATGACTTGGTTTAAACTATGACCATTCTAGACTTGGTTTAAGTTATTATTCCGTATGACTTGGTTTAAACTATTATCATGGATTTACTTTTACTTTCCAGTCAGGGGCCGTCCATAAAGTACGTCACGCTCCAGAGGGGGGAGGGGTGTAAGAAACTATGACAGTTTGTGACAGGGGGGGAGGGGGGGTCCGGCTAAGTGTGACGTCACGGTGTTTTATATTAAATTTTAATTATTTTGTTAATAAAAAACAAAATTTTTGTTCGAAAGTGTGACATACTTTAGGGGGAGGGGGGTCCAAAATTTGTGACAGTTTGTGACAGGGGGGGAGGGAGGGAGTTAAAATGGTCAAAATAGAGTGACGTACTTTATGGACGGCCCCTCAGCTACCTGTACGGCTATAAAAAAAATGTTTGAAAAGAACATGGATACCTTGTATGGTGCCGGCAAGTGCATATAGAATTTAAACGCTTGGAAACACGCATTTTGATTGGTTACAAGGCCGACCAATTTGTGTTCTGTAAGAATGGCAATGGTAGACCGACCAATTTGTGTTCTGTAAGAATGGCAATGGTAGACCGACCAATTTGTTTTCTGTAAGAATGGCAATGGTAGACCGACCAATTTGTGTTCTGTAAGAATGGCAATGGTAGACCGACCAATTTGTGTTCTGTAAGAATGGCAATGGTAGACCGACCAATTTGTGTTCTGTAAGAATGGCAATGGTAGACCGACCAATTTTTGTTCTGTAAGAATGGCAATGGTAGACCGACCAATTTGTGTTCTGTAAGAATGGCAATGGTAGACCGACCAATTTGTGTTCTGTAAGAATGGCAATGGTAAACCAACCAATCTGTGCTCTGTAAATATTCATTTTAAAAAATTTGGTGTCACCGCATAGATGATGTCACACGATACGGTCTGCTACCCCCTTTCCCACCTAGCTGCACCATTGCTTGATGCGACACACATTTGAATATCATTATTTTATTCTTACAATAATCCCATTTAAAGTATACCCTTCCCATTTGGTACGCCCCCACAACCCTTACGACGTTAAACTGTTATAATACCTAAACTCACTGATCTAGTCAATTTTTATTATTTAAATGTTGTATAACATGTATACACAGGCAGATCACATTTCCGTGGAATAATAATCCGTTATTTTAAAGTCTATTTTAAATTAGATTTTGGCATTTTAATCTGTGATTATTATAAAACTTGTTTGTTTTCTATATTAATATCACAAACTTATCACATTTTGGTTTATTTATAGAATATTCCTAAGCCAGACAATGAAGGGACCACTGGTCTAAAGAAATATACAATAATTAATTTAACGAATGTTTAAAATGTATTTTTCTTAATTCATCCATGACGAAAATGTTTATATTTTCAAAAAATAATAAATGTTTCTAAACAATTTTTTTAAACAGTATCTTCCTCAATGGGTCGTGAGTTTTCGGAGAAGTCTTTAGATGATGTACTACTAGATTTTGTCAAGACCGTAGCTCCTTCTCAAGGTTTCAAAGACAGTAAGCCCAACATGTATAATGATACAAATAATACAATTAATAACAAATGCACACATCGTGTGCGCCATGAGCCTACCACTTTAGGTGCTCGGTTTAACCGAAAATGTCCCTGATTGTTTATATGGTCTTTAAAATGTCAACGCTTCTTGATTGGTAAATTACTTGGCTGAGGGTAATAAATATTCTACACCAGTACATTTAAGCAAAGTGAGTGAATAACCAAGCAGACAATAAATCAATTTATTAAAACATATACTATATAAAATCCTCTTCAATGAACCTTTAGAAAACATTTTAGGTGGAATAGTTATCTCCTCTGAGATCCAGGTCAGAATCTTTGCATTTTAGAAATTTCTAAAAAGATTTGTTTAAACAGGTCATAAAAACTCGCAAAAGTATTTAAACGCAATTTCCAAAAAGAATTTCCAATTATTTATTCAAGTGAAATCATTCTAGATTACATTAAATGTCATTTCAAATCAATAATTCAGAAACTGAAAATATGATTTCATATCCCCCTCACGCTGCATCACACCAAGAGTGTGTCAATATAATGCACACCACGTAACAGTCTAACATTAGCATTCACAAAGCGGGAAAACCCCATTAACTATAAAAGTCATTTCAAATCAATAATTTAGAAACTATTGCTTTCAAAAATTGCTGCTAAAATTACAGGAGTCGAAAGAGAGGATATTTTTCAAACATTCCTTCTTCAAAATTGTTCTAAATATTATTTGCTATCGTTTGGCGTTTATTTCAAACCGACAGTTATGGTTGACGAGAAATTGACAAAATACTGATATTTTTTTTAATATATTTTTTTACCTTTTTTTTTATTTTCCAGGAAATCCGGTAAGCCTTTTCGGTATTTTTTGGCCGTTGCACACCCTTGAGACCTCCTTAACATATTTCCAAGACCCAAACCCACTATCTGGTATGGTTCAGGAGGAGTTGCATGTACATCTCTGAAGAGGTTTCAAATATATAAACGCAATTTATCCCATGGGAAATTGCGTTAAAAATCACTTGTTTTTTAGTTTCAAAATTTTTTTCTTGTTTAAAAATTGTCCACAACAGTGATTTGTTCACTATTTTTGTTATCCTCAGGATTACGACAATTAGTTGATGAATTGAGTAAAAGTAATAAAATGAAAGATATTCTTCACTTACTAACCAAGGAGAATCTACTTAGATATGAAGATAATGAGAGGTAAGATCGATTGGATTATATTACTTTTGGCTATAAGGAGCATTTAGGAAACGTCTTCAGAACACTAGACACATTCTTTACACAAATATCGTATGCTTACCCCTAACTGAGATCAGTTACATTTAAAAGAAACAGACAAAAACATTGCAGACTCTGTCTCTCTCTATTTATTCTCATATTTCATAAACACCACTGAGCCACATTGACGTGTCCGCTGTACATCCGGACACAGCCATATATTTTAGGTCAATATATAAAGGGGCTATGTCACGGGCGTCCAAACATTTTTCATGATGGGCCATATTCTATAAAGAAAAGGATGTGCGGGGGCCGGATTAAGATTATTAACAAAAATCACATACGTTGAGAAGTTTTTTATTACAAAATTTTTATTTGAGGTTGAAACTAAGATCTCGACTGCAGTAAATAGGTGACGTCATGCTTAGTTTGATCTGGATGATATCACGCAGAGAGAGTCACTACGTTTCGTCCTCACACTGTTCTTAATAAAAAAAAATCATAACTGAGAATGTCTGCTCACCCAAGTATGTCGAGCCAAGCAATCTGACTATTTTCTGTTTTTATCCAGCTGACGGTAAAAGTTTAAGAGAGAAAGTTGTTTTTGTCTGCTGCGATATTCAACATCACATTGCAACTCAATGAGTTCCAGTTGAAGATTGCCTGGAGCATTATCAGGGTCCACAGAGAAAGGTGAAGAGAAGAACATGATTTCCTTTTCAAAATTTGCAAAGTCCTGAAAGCTTCTTTGAAACTCATCACCCAGGGATGTGACATCTTCAGCTTACCTCAGCCTTTGCTCATTGAAGTTACTTTCTGGAAAACTTGTCATGATTACCTGTAGTGAGGGGAATTGTGAGGTATACGGCTGCATTTGAGATAATTGCCTTTGAAAAAGTTCCATCTTGTTCCAAAAAGGCCTTGATATGTGAATACAATTATTGGCTTACCTCTGCATTGTGACCTTGAAGACTTGTGTTAAGAAGGTTTAGATGTCTTTTCACATCAATAAAAATTGCAAAATATTCAAGCCAAGAATGAATAGATTGCTCTGTCATTATTTGTTCTTTATCGTCCATGAATGTACCAATTTCTTTTTAAAGTGTGTAGAAGCGCTGAAGTGCTGTCCCCCGACTGAGCTATCTTATTACATTGTGTTACACAACCTCTCCGTATTATCCTTTGCTGTCAAGAAGAAACTGCTGAAAGTGGCGGAGAAAAAGGGTTTTAGAGCGAATATAATTTATAAATTTTATCACTGGCTTATTGACATGATCACAACTCAAATTTTGGGCAAAAATAACTTTTTCGTGAATGATACTGTGAAGTTTAAAAGCTTTGTCATCCTTTTTGCTGACTTTGTTACAGACAAGTGTTGCTAGTCCACTGCTAACCAGTCATTGCTCATCAGTAATAATTACAGAGATTTGTTCCATATTAATTTAAAGTTATTGACTGCAGTACAAAAAGGAGGAAATAAATATATTGTTTCATTTTTAAGATTCTGAGGTAAAGTAATTGTTAAACAATAACACGTTATCAATTTTGGCAATCATTTGATCTACTAAAAATGGCGCAAACGTTCGACTTTTCTGAGAAATATAATGTCATTACATAAATAATACGTCAGTCAATTAATTAGTTAAGATGAGGCGCGGGCCAGATAAAAGGTAAGCGCGAGTCATGTTATGTGCTCGGGCCGTACTTTGGACACCACTAGGCTATGTTAAAACTCAGCCACTTACTTTAGGTTAAACTTTTTTAAATGGGCTATGTTAAAACTGAGCCTCTTATTTAGGTAAATGCACACTTTTATATAAGCAAGGGACGCAACTAAATGCCTAACGTTTCAGGCCTATACATACCCTGTATGTATAACATATATTTATTCAACACAATAAGACAAGCCGTTTGCATGGAAAGCGGAAATAAGGCTGCCATAAACAATTGGTACCGAGATGTGGAAGAAGACATCAAGATACTTTGCCATATTTTTGTGACGTCAGAGAGCACGGGCCTGACGTCAACGGCGGTCAATCGCTGCTCCTCGATAACAAAAATGCAGAAGACCTGACCATATGCTCACACTTCACTCACATCCTTCAACAACAAAAAATCTAAAGCATGATCTTAAATTTCAAAAAGAAATACAAACAAAACTAATTAGGTTTTATTTCCACAGGCTTTTTAACGTTAAAGAATCGTATGGTGACATTATTTTAATAATGCTTACAAATTATATTACACAAAGTTTGGTTTTCTGAGGAGACATTTAACATTTAGCCATTTTGATATACAACTTGAGGTCACATTTGCGAGTTAATTGAAGAATACTCATAGAAGTGATACATAGAACTATCTTGACTTCATACGAATATTAAAGTGCATATTCTTCTTGAACATAACAATAATCTCATCTACACAAAAGAGGAAGATGACCCATGGCATCGTCATGACGTTTTCCTCTAAACACCTTCTAAATGAAATTAATTAATTACAGCTTCTAATCTGTATTCCATAGTAATTTAATAGTATTTAATAGAACTACCACAAACTCTGATCTATAGGTATGAAGTAATTTGTTTTTAAAAATTTTGAGGTCGACGGTAAATTGATAATAAATGATAACCAAACTTCCACAAAGTTCTACTAAACATGAGAAAAGAATGTTTTACTGACTTTAATATTTTGTCAAGAAATGATCCCTAAAATTTCAAAACCTACGTCATTCTGCGTCATTAACGAAAGATTTTAGTAGGGCTGGTACTGAATAGAAAAATTTTGTTCGATTAATCTGGAAAAAATGTAATCGATTAATATGTTAATTTCGATTATTTATATTTTTGTAACACATATGTAGATCCCGCTAAGTTGCGATTCATTATTTCGCGAAATCGGTTAAGTCGCGGTAATTCAATGGCTCCCAAATTTTGTGACGTAACGCAGCAAATTTGTTCTGCTATGCAAGAAATAAGGAAGAAATTTTTTTTACGTATGCACGTCTAAATAAATAATAATAATTCGAGGGAAAAGTACGCAAGTAACAAATTTTTTTTATAAATTATTAAGTAAATTGGAAAAAAAATTGAAAAAATATTTTCAAAAACTTTATTCGAATTTTAATCGATCAAATTAATTTTAATCGATAACATTTTTTTACGATTACTCGAGTAATTAATTTTTAATTTACACAGCCCTAGTTCTTAGAATTAAAATCTTTAATTAAAATCGTACCGAAATTTCAGCACACGGTGGAGACATGTTTACTTTTGTACCCGTCATTTCCTGATTTGTTCTCCAATGTTTTGATTTCTAGCCTTACCCTCCTTGACATTGAGCAATTTTTGAAATATCTGGAAACAAAAAGACGGGACTACAGTGCTGGTAAGGTAAGTACAAATTGACAGCAATTTTACCATATTTTTAAAAACTTTCTCTTTACAAAGCATTGGATTCGTGGTCACATGGAGTTTAATATCACTTGTTTAAAATAAAGAAATAGTTTTTAAATTAACGGGTGAAGCCAATTTTTTTATTTTGAAATCGATTATTTCATTCACAATTTCATATTATTTTGAACTTATGCTTCTGTCATGCTATTTCTTTTTTCTGTTTTAAATGTAAACATGATATTTTCATGGATAGTTATACATAAGAGGTAATAAACTTGTTATAGAAAAAAGAAAAAAAATTCCTATTAGACTTAACATTACCTATACGAACTGAACGTAAAACTGGCTGTAACATCAAATGATCACTTGTCGACTTAAGTATACTCATGTTTATACTTTATAACAAGGGGTCACCAAACTATGGCCCGCGGGCCGGATACGGCCACGACATTTCATCCGGTCCGCACAACGTTCTTGAATTATTAGTTTGTTTAACAGAAGATAGGGCTGTCAATTTTGTTGAAAAAAGCTGCCCGGGTACCCGTGAAAATATCGAACGGTACCCGGGTTACCCGTTCTAAACGTCGTATAATTCTCCCCGTTATGACCGCTATACAATGTAACCTAGCAACCATCCATGCACCTCATTTCACACAGTAGTAGTAGCCAACGGTTTGCTTCCAGTAACATACAATTACTAATGCACTACAATTAACAATAATGCAAGAATTTATTTTTATTCTATTCCTGTTGTAAATGCATTCGTCATACTCATAAACTAAAACTACAGTAAACTGAACATGCAAACAAAATGTCAACAGAATGATGTAACGTTCAGTGTCATACCTTGAATGTTAATATCCCCTTTGCGTCGTTAGTCAATGCTAAGGGCGATGACGTATGCTGTACTGCGGTAAATTTCAAGTGATCGTGCTTTGGTCAGTGGTACTGCTTTTGATAACACCAACTCGTTTCTGATATTGGGTGGGTCAGCGGTTTGTTTATCAATATCAATTTTATGAATATCGTTCAGATTGCGTTTTATCGCTCTGGGTTGCCAGACACAATTTCATTACAATGGTTGCATTTTGACGTGTCACTGTCAACTCGCTTGGCATGATTCAACACGGCCGACATCTTACCCATCTTATTAACTTTAAAAACTGACAACTTTGGGTGTATATCAATTTTTGGGCTAGGCAAACACGTGTTAATGAACACACGAAACACACGAGAATGCAAGGGTGTGGGTTATAGCAGCGCTTCTCAAAGTGGTGGTCCGCGGGAGTTATCAAGAAAGGAGAGAGAAATATAATTATAATCCTCCAAGGCTACCAATAATACTAACCCTATAGAAGTTGTCATTTTTGACAATAAGCTAATAAATGAAAGAAATAAAAGGTAATAAAATTTATTTCGCTACCATGTAAGTACAGGGAAAATAGTGCACCGGTTCCTGGTGCAACGGAAAGAATTCCTGCCGGTCCGCCATACTAAAAAGTTTGAGAAGCACTGGGTTATAGGATTGAAAAGAGAAATGGGGGGGAGGGTAGAAAAACGACATTAGATAGTATCAATCAGTGACCCACTGTCGGCTATTTCAAAGCAAAGTTAGTTTCAAAGCAAGGGTGTTTTTATGAACAAAAAACAGACACGGCATCTTTCATCTCTATGCAGTCCATCCTCAGTCTTACCCATCTTACACTGTTAGTAACTATTTAATTTATTAAATTTAAATACTGATACCTTTGTACAGATTTGTACAGATTTTTAACTTCTGTTTTTCTAGGTCAGCGCGTGTTAATGAACACAAGAAGTAGAAGCTAATGAAAGGGTGTGGTTTATAGGAGTGAAGGGAGGAGAGGGGGGAGGGGTAGATAAAAAAACATTAGCTAGTATCAATCGGCGTATTTCAAAGCAAAGTTTGTCAAAGCAGGGGTGTTTTTTTATTAACAAACACAGCGTCGTTCATCTCTAAGCAGTCCATCCTTTTTTTGGCAGAGGACTTTTGTTTTCTTTATATTATTCTTTTAAAGAACCAAAACCTTTTTTGTGTTGTTCGGTTTCTGTTTCACGTTGAGAGAAAAAAGATGTATCAAAATAAATTGTAGTTTGTAGGGACCGTATTTTATTTCCCGTTGACAGATATTTCTCCTTTGATGTACTTCTAAGCATATTTGGGAAACAAAAATTTTCATTTGATAAATTGTTTCGCGAGCCACAATGTAAACACAAAAAACCGCATGGGAGCCGAAGTTTGGCCTACGGTTAATATAGCCTATAGACCTTCAAGCCACATTTTCACGGGTACCCGAGCGGAATTTTGTTACCCGGGTAATCACACGGCAACGGGTACCCGGGTCCCGGGTACCCGTTGACAGGTCTAACAGAAGATATGGCAGGTCAGACATTTTGAAAAGATTTACATAATAAATGTTGAATACTAGAAGATTTTTTCACTTGGTGAGAAATCCTGGATTATTTTTTACCAAAATGTTCTTATATTCAATTGCTTTCTTTATCATTTCTTGGCTACAGCGATGTTTGCTTATTTTGTACCTTCCCTAGTCATTTCGCGGCAGGCGGTGGCATACGCGCTTACCTTGCCGTGGCAATACACAAAACATGCATTTTTTATCGTCATGTAGATGCATCGAGCTGTCAACACAGTTCTATTAACCAGAAATTCTTATTCTAATTCCATGTTATCTAGTGTATGTATATTTAATTATTTATCTATTTTAATAAACAAGATTGTATTTGTTAGTCCGTTAGCTACAAGAGTGAACAGGGGCAATAAAGTATCAGACTTAGTACTTATACAAATGCATAGAAGTAGAACCCATACAGGTATTTCCTTTCGTAAATTTTATCTCAAGCTCAGAAAAATGTCCTGCTTAGCTAGGGTATGCCCTAAAAGGGAACTCTTAGCTTTGATTCTAATTATGTTTTGCCTGGCTTCTTTGGGGGAAGAGCGGGTCAGAAATCTGAATTCTGTAAAACGTATTTTTTCAGATGTTTGCTCTAAAGTTGTCTAACATTGTAATTATTTTAACAGGAGCTTAAAACATATTTTAAGAGAAACATTGCCAACACCATATTTTAAAGAATTGTACTATCCCCGCTGCCACCATTTAGAGAATCTTCGTACTACTTCACTCTTCTTCTTTCGTGCTCCAAAAGAAAGACGTCGATACAATAATTAATTCGCTTTATTGAGCACTGTTTTACTTCCACATCCGCTTTCAATTAAATTCCACTGGCTCTACGACTCACACTGTTTCTCCATTCACTCGACTCTCTAGCTGGCGTGCATCTGTCTCTGTCCACTCGACTCTCTAGCTGGCGTCCGTCTGTCTCTGTCCGCTACTACCCTCAAACTCTCTTTTCCCTCCAAATCAAAAGTAGTCCTGTCCAAAAATATATGAACTTCTCCCGATGTAAGGCATAATATACTTACGCCGACCTAGATTCCTAAGACTAGCGGGAGTCGACCCGACCTTGGGCACCTCCCTTACATGCCTGTGCTATCTACGTAGTAGCATCTGGTCGACACGCTCAACCACTCGCAACTATAGACCCGCCGTGTCCACCTGCGATGGTCAATCCTTTCATAATTAATCTCGATCTGACAACATCTCTGACTCTCCACAACCCTAACATCACCACTCCCACACTTTTCCCTTCAATTACTCCACCCCAGTCCCTCCACAATATAATGGTGTAAATTCGAATGAAAATGATATTCTCATGGAAGTGCAAGTCTGTGCAAGAGGTAAAATAAAACCTAAGTAGGTGAGATAGGTCGTCGTCTGAAAGATCGGTTTAGAGAACAACTTTACGTTAAAAATAAACAGTCTATATGTCCTGTCCCTTGTGGTCCAAGGTTAGTATTGCCGGAGGTGGGAGTGGGAAATAAGCACCCACTCCTCTCGAAATATCCCCATAGCTTGCGTCTCATAATAGCCTCTGCTAACCAAAGTCCAACTCCTGGCCTTATCGTATGACTTGTAACGAAGTCTGGCGGATCACGTTTCAACTGACAGGAGAAGGGGTGAAGGCGGGCCGCTGGCGCCTTAAAACCAACCGCTTCGGGCAGATGGGGCTCGTTAACCTTGATAGGTAGCTCATCTAGGAGAGGGAAACTCCAACCTCAAACCTCCGCTGTCTCGTGGCCACACCTGTTCACGGAGAGACTAAGGGAGTAAACCCTAACAGAAAATCAGGAGACGGAGTCCCTTAGGCAGTTTTATTGCGATGCGCTATATCTCTGGCAACTCCTGCGATGCAGATGGCACCTTGTTGTATCAGCTAAGCTGTTCCCCTGGAATCACCATCTGTGTGGAGAGAGAGGGCCTGCTGCCTGGGCAACAGCTGGTTTTTCTAAAGCTCTGCCTAGGCTATCGTAGCCTCCTGTTTTTTTTTCTTTTTTTTCTTCCTTTTCGACCTCCTCGACCCAATCCTGGAGAGGTCACTCCAGCTTCGCCGCAAGGCGTAGACACAACACGTGGAGCGGCAGTTACCGGTTATAAGCCATTGCTCAATTGGCGTAGAGCTAGGCCCCATGGGTCGTTCCAGACGGTGGGAGAGATCGCCATGTCTCACTGAGCATCTACCGCCCGCCTTAAGCTGGGCAGCCCCCAGCCAGTAAGGTGATGTTCCATCATGGCTCGCCTGCCCCATTGGGTGCATGGGGCTCAGAGTGATCAACTCAACAAGCAAGCCATAAACCCAAGCACCAACTGAAAAAATAAGAAAGAAGTTACCAGCACTTCGTTTAGCAAGCTGGAATGTCAGAACCCTCTGCACTGGTTTTAACTCTGACCCCTCAAGTGCGGAAGATATAAGGAAGACAGCGGTCATTGACAGGGAACTTTCCCGTCTCGGCATCGACATTGCATGTCTACAGGAGACGCGGCTGGCTGAAAACGGCAAAGTGGTTGAGGCCAACTACACATTTGTCTGGCAAGGACTACCATCAGACAGACCAAGGCAGCATGGTGTCGGTTTTGCCATAAAAAAATCTCTTATGTCATACGTTGAACTGGCGGCACTTGGCACTGAGAGGATACTCGGCATTAAACTTTCAACATCATCTGGCGCAGCCCATATCCTCAGCCTGTATGCACCAACTCTCTGCTCCGAAGAAGAGTTAAAAGACAACTTCTATGAGGCTCTAGACTCCGCAGTAGCAAATATTCCCACATATGAGAGTCTATACCTCCTCGGTGACTTCAACGCCAGGGTAGATGCAGATCACAAAGCCTGGTCCACCAGCATTGGCTTACATGGCATTGGTAAAATAAATAACAACGGCCAGCGACTGCTCGAGCTATGCAGTACTCACAATCTGTGTGTAACTAACACATTCTTCAAATGCAAGGACATCCACAAAGTGTCTTGGAGACATCCCCGCTCCAAGCACTGGCACCAGCTTGATCTGGTTCTCACGAGGCGATCTGATCTGGCCAGTGTGCTCCAAACACGCAGTTACCACAGCGCCGACTGTGACACAGACCACTCTTTGGTCGCAAGCAGAATCAAATTAATACCAAAGAAATTGTGTCACTCTAAGAGCAAGGGTAAAACTCGCATCAACACGCAGAATATCAACTGCCCTGAGATAAGTGATCAACTTAACACCAAGCTTGAGCAAACTCTTAAAGCCAACACCTCGCAGAAAGAAATCCCCAATCCGCATGATGCTATAGGGACAGAACAAGTCGATGCGAATTGGCTCCATATTCGAGACACTATTTACAACACCTCTCTTGCTGTCCTCGGGAGGAAGGAAAGAAAAAATGCAGATTGGTTTGAGGCCCACTGGGTTACAATGAATCCCGTGACGGAGACAAAAAGAAAAGCTCTACTGGCCTACAAAGCTTCCCCAGGACCTGACACCCTGAAATGTCTCAGAAATGCCAGAAATACAGCCCGGAAGACTGCACGTTTTTGCGCCAACACTTATTGGGTGGAATTATGCAAAAGCATTCAATCTGCTGCTGATCAGGGAGATATTAAACAAATGTACGAAGGCATAAAAAAGGCCACTGGGCCCACAACTTCAAAGTCAGCTCCAATCAAGACAAAATCAGGTGAGATGATCACAGAACGAGGCAAGCAGATGCGGCGCTGGACTGAGCACTATCTAGAACTCTATGCGACACAGAATGTAGTATCTGACTCTGCCATAGAAAGAATACCAGATCTACCAGTTCTAGATCAGCTTGATGCTCCACCGTCAATAGAGGAGCTTGGTAGGGCTATCGATCATCTGAGAAATGGGAAGGCCCCAGGCAACGATGGCATTCCTGCAGAAGTCCTTAAGCACGGCCAGCCAGCACTACTGAAGCCTCTGCACGAACTCATATGCGATTGCTGGGAACGCGGTCACATCCCACAGGACATGCGTGACGACAAAATAGTCACGCTTTATAAGAACAAAGGAGATCGCAGCGATTGCAATAACTATCGTGGTATCTCCTTACTGAGTATTGTTGGAAAGGCTTTTGCCAGAGTGATCCTTGCACGCCTGCAAATTCTGGCGCATAATGTCTACCCAGAATCACAATGCGGTTTTCGGGCTGGCCGGTCAACAATGGACATGATCTTCTCACTCCGTCAGCTACAAGAGAAATGTCGGGAGCAACAGAAAGCCCTCTTCGTTGCCTTCATAGATCTAACAAAGGCATTTGACCTGGTCAGCCGCGAGGGTCTGCTACGTATATTGGAAAAAATAGGATGCCCGCCGCGGCTTCTCTCCATCATCGAGTCCTTCCACACCAATATGCACAGCACAGTGCTCTTCGATGGTGCCACCTCAGAACCCTTCCCAGTTTGTAGCGGAGTCAAACAGGGCTGTGTACTGGCTCCAACACTCTTCGGTATCTTTTTCTCGATGCTACTGAGTCATGAATTCGAGGACTGTTTCGAGGGTGTAAACATCCATACCAGGGCGGATGGAAATCTGTACAACATCAGCCGTCTCCGTGCAAAGAGAAAAGTGGAAAATGTTTTAATTAGAGAGTTGCTCTTCGCGGACGACGCAGCCCTTACCTCACATTCAGAAATAGGTCTCCAACTTTTGGTCGACAAGTTCTCAGAGGCATGCAAGGATTTTGGTCTAACGATAAGCCTAAAAAAGACCAACATTATGAGACAAGGAACAGACTGCTTCCCAGCAATCTCCATTGAGGGAAACACCTTGGATGTCGTCGATGATTTTACCTACCTTGGCAGTAACATCACAAGCACACTCTCCCTGGAAAAGGAAATTGAAACCAGAATCGGCAAGGCTTCATCATTAATGGCTAGGCTGAATCAAAGAGTGTGGAACAATGCACAGCTCACTGCTTGGACGAAAATCACTGTGTACCAGGCCTGCGTGCTCAGCACACTCCTCTATGGCAGCGAGTGCTGGACGACCTATGCCAAACAAACAAAGCAACTCAACAGCTTCCACTTACGATGCTTGCGCAGGATTCTGCACATCAAGTGGCAGGACAAGATAACGAATGTCGAGGTACTCAGAAGGAGTCATATGCTGAGCATGCACTCAATCCTGAGTGAAAGGCGCCTGCGGTGGCTGGGACATGTCCGCAGGTAGAACTCGGAGCGCATTCCAAGAGCCCTGCTTTACGGTGAGCTGGCAACTGGTATGCGGAAGAGAGGACGCCCCTGCTTGCGCTTCAAGGATGTCTGCAAGAAAGACATGAGTCTGGCGCAGATAGACCATAAAACGTGGGAGACCATTGCTGAGGAGCGCACCTCCTGGCGGGCTAAAGTACGCGAGGGCATCCAAGTCGTGGAAGCTTCCCTTACATTCAAGAGCGAGGAGAAAAGGGCCAGGAGAAAGGGGAAGGGGGTAGAGGAGCAGGAGGAAACGCCATCATCCCATGAGGATGGACGGATGCCATAGACATAGATATGTCCTGTCTCTAAACACTTAAACAATGCTAATCATGGCAAGCTTTTAGATATTGCAGTTTTCGGCATGTTATATGCGAGCAATATCCACGATAGTTTCTACACTGAAAAAAAATAATAAAACGATTTGGTACGTTGGCTCGATATGGATTAAACTAAATTCAAAATTTTACATAACTGTGGAATCTTTTTCCCTTTGTACTTTTCACTGTAACTTTTGAAAGTTCCTCCCGTTTGTTATATCCTGTGTTATTGTTTTTTGTTTAATATTTACGTAAATTATTTTACCATGATATAAAATGTCTTATATAATGTAAATATAATTATAGTACTTGTTAAATTCGTCGTCTTTGGTATTTTTTTTATTTAATTAAAATTTTGGGATTGTTTGTTCATTTTTTGCCTTTGTTTTATTTTATTGCCCCCACTGACCCACGATTATCCCAGAAGGCTCAACTTTAAAATTATCGCCTAGAATGATTATGCGGCCCGAACTTGTCATTTAGCCAGCCATCCGGCCCACCGTGTAATTTTTTTTCTTTGGTGACCCCTGCTCTATAACACAGTGGAAGAAACGCGTTGTTGAAATCAATCAAAATTAATATTCACCGGTCTAATCGCCGTTTTTGTTTATCTATAACAGATCTTCAACGACCCCATTCATGGCTCCATGGAGATCCACCCAGCTTGTGTCTTGATTATAGACACCCCACAGTTCCAGAGACTTCGTTACATCAAACAACTCGGGATGTGCTACTTTGTCTACCCAGGGGCGTCACACAATCGGTTTGAGCACTCCATCGGGTCAGTGGGAAGATATCATTAGAGCTTTGATAGCTATAATTTTAATTAAAAATTATAATTAGGCTAAGGGAAGATGTGGTTAAAATTATTTTTTCTCTTGACTATGGGCAATTATTGAACAGACGAAAAAACGTGCGACGTAATTAATGACTTTAAACCAAGCCGAAATCTTAGCTAAGTGAAATATATAGAAATTAAGTACAATAAAATTCTTCAACAAAAATAGAGTATAAAAAATATTTTAAACCATTTAACTGTCGAGGTAATAACGTTGGTTTGAGTGATGCCCCTCTGTACAAATGAAGATGTCGAATGTAGATGATTCTTGCGCACCCTACGAACACGATCAAGTAAAACATGGCGGTGATCTTAAACAGGTTAAAAAGGGGTGGGCAAAATACGGCCCGCCGTCCGCATGCGGCCCGCCAGAGCATACTATGCGGCCCGCCAGAGCCCATTATGCGGCCCGTAGGCATGTACATGTTGCTATCTTATGTCTAGGAGACAGCCGAATATCCCGAATGCCGGATATCCGGAAAAATATCGTGATTTTTGCCACTATCCGGATTTGGCAAATACCTATGGCAAATCCGAATAGTATCCGGATATCAATGTAGTAAAGAATTTTTACAATTAAATTAAATTAATGTTAATTAGTTTATAAACAAATATATAAAAAGTATTAAAAAGTTTTAAAAAAACAATAACAAGAAATCAGTACATTTAACAAGAATTTTCTTCAACAACACAATGTTTAACCGGAATTTACTAACTAGTAACTATTTTATTTACTCATGTCATTAAATTATTTTCATTGTTATAGCTGATATAATCATTTCATGTTGCAAAATGATAATTTTATGTTAAAAAATAATAATTTCATGTTAAACATTAATAATTTTAAGTTAATTTGTAATTATTAGTTTATACTATAAACTATATAGTTAAACAGGAGCCTTGGAAACCGGGACAGGCTGAGTGTTGGCTTTGGTTTTTAACTTCTTTGTCATTGACTAGTACGTTGACAGTGGTCAATCTTTCAATACTTTCAATTCAGTATTTAAATGTAAACATTTTACTTATATGATATAAGTTATATCATTTTAATAATTTTATATTCATTGTTGTTGTTTTTTCCGTTGAACTTTAAATGGCAGTTGCAATTATGATTTGATTTGCGAACTTAAAAATAAAACTGTTGCTTGTCTTACATGTTATATCTTATTAAGTCTTATAATCTTAAAACTCTAGTCTATTGTGAATATAATAATTATACAAAATAAGTTAAGTAAAAAATTAAGTTATACATTAAATTATTAATATATAAAAAAATAAACTTTAATAAACAAATTAACAAGCGTTGATCCATTCAAATCTACTCAAAATATAGTAAAAGAATCAATTTCAATACGAGAAAAATATATTAAGTTACAAAGTTACAAGTATAGATATTTCTTTACTACATAAGATAACAAACTAAGTTAAATAACAGCATATTAAACTTAAATTGTCTGAATAAAAGAACAGTTTTATTATGGTTCTAGATCACGACTTCTTGTACACTACACACTCAGTACATCACTGTTCGCTTGGTACACACTACAAAGTTCGTTGAACTTCTTCAATTTCGTTCATTCAATTCATTTTAAAATGTTCATCGTTGACTTTGACAATGTAACAACGTCGATAGCAGATACTCTTCATTTGTAGGATAATAAATATTTTAATAAATATGAAATACTTGATATGAAGTAGTTCAGTACACCCTATTAGCTCTTACACTTAAATATGGAGATATCCGGATCCGGCTAATTTTAGGGCCAAACTATCCGGATTCGGCAAATAGTAAAAAACCATATCCGGCTGATTCCTACTTATGTCGATGTTAATTTCGTTGTTTAGATCTTTTGTTATCATTTTTAAAATTTTATTTCGAGTATTTGATTCGAAAAATGGATATTAAATCGGGTTTATGACTCCTGAAATTAATTAGAGATTAGTGTTGCGTTCTGGGTTCTGGATAAAAGAAGACAAGTCTCGACTCTTGTCAATGGATAATATAATCTTTATTAGTCAGCAACGTATGTACATCAATAGCTTCAGGTACACCAACGTAATCCTTTCACAAGGACCTTACTCCTAAGTGCGTACACTTTGCTGTAACCTCGAGCACACCTCGATGTGTTACCAGCTAGTCGAACTACACTCGATCACTCCATCGCTTCTATACCAAAATGTCTAGCCCTAACAAGGGCTATGGACCTCTGCACTGGTCAGTCTTCCTCCGTCCCTCTCTCTCACACACACCCTTTATCCACCACACGGCTCTCTAACTTGCATACCGGGTGAATACAATTCACATCATATTCACAAGTGAACTCTTGTCACGCACGCCTTGAGCCGACTCACACACTGGCTCACAACAATCTCACAACAATCTCACAACAATCATTCGCAGTGATTCTCATACCCTGACATATCCCCCCTCTTCCGTTAGATTCTACTTACGAGTAGAATCTCACAATACAACAAAGACAGGGCATGGAATCACTGCACATTATAAATACATTAATATAATACATCCTGAATTAATATCTTTAAAAATAATTTTATACACAACCATGCATGAAAATTAATAGTATATACAACACAGAGCAAAATCCACTTGGTCGTACCTGTATACGACTTCACTAACCCGCAACGTCATTCGCGATGGACAGACGTCATACTACCACCCCTGAAATACATATTCTATATATACATTAATGCAAAAAGAAAAATAGTATATATATATACATGTGAAGTCTTAATGCATCTCATTATCATTAATAATCAATCAGTCTAACAATATGCAATTTACAAATCTTGGAAAAAATGACACACACAAAAATTTTCTAACACTTAAGCACTTGTCCACATCATGTGGCATCTTACGGAGCAATCACTGCTCACTTAATTATTTTTCCCACCTGTGTTATTGAGCTCTCTTATCCCCTCCATAGGCACAGTTCTAAATCTATGTATATAAATACAGCCCATCGCTCCTGCCACACAGGAACTTGGTTAATTATATAACAAAGGGAGACTATCTCCCATGCCATACAGGTCTGACTTCCTACTTCTTGACTACTCGTACATTATTATCTTAATTCTCAAAGAACCAACCTTCGACCTACTACTGGTCATAACACCTCACATATTAGTATCCAACAATTGACCATTTTTACGCTAGATTGTTTTCTATTTACCAACTGACTCTACTGGTTCCTCATATAAATTCCTTAAGATATTTATTCCAGGATTACCTCCAGCATGAGATAATGTTATAGGGATAACTACTTATCCAGACTATAGACATTTCAGCCTGATTGTATTTAACCCATTACAATCAATTATATAACAATCATGTGCATATAGTAGTCGTAATCAACATAATTCATCATAATACTCATAATCATGAACAAAATCATTATCATCATATCTCATAATTTCATAAATATATATATATATATAAATAATTACATCTCCTTATAATGAAATTTTGCCCGAGGTCACCCGGAGCCAAAAATTATAATAAAAAACATCAGCACGAAAATACAACCATCTCATATTTATTTACAACCATCCGTAAGTACTAACTAACATAAGTACATAATCGCTATGAAACCTTACAATCATGTTCATATAATAATAATACAGGCCCGAGGTGACTCAGACCTCAATTTCTACCCAAATTAGTCCCCCTGAACAAGCAACTCTACTTGTTTTTCGACCTTCGTGACTCGGCCGAATCATAAACCTGTCCTGCGAGTCCTTGTCGGTCATGGTTTGATTTCTGCTCAGTAATTATGATTGACATTACCATATCTGTCATGATCCTATGATGTTACATCGTAGTTTGTCTGTGTCAACAACCATCTACCCGGCCGCCCTTGTCACAACTTTTAAATTTTCCTTGACCTCTCAATTTCCACTATGTCTCCCCTCTATCCCCTGGTCGCCGTAACTCGACCGAATTTTGATGTAAATACCTAACCAATCAGCTGCCATATCTGCTTATTGCCGAGATAAAAAATCTGCAATAATGTTATCTTCACCTTTAATGTATTCAACGTTGAAATCGTATTCCTGTAACATCAAAGACCACCTGGAAACTCTTGAATTTTCAAATTTAGTCGTATTCAAATATTTTAACGCTTGGTGGTCACACTGGAGCGTAAATCTTGCACCCATTAAATAGTAGGATAATTTCTGAATTCCCCATATTATTGCCAAGCATTCCCTCTCTATTGTTGAGTATCTAGTTTCCCTGTCAAAAAGTTTACGACTAATATATTTAACCGGGTGGAGCATATTGTCTCTCTTCTGCATCAAACATGCCCCCAATCCCTTCGTTGACGCATCTGTACGAACTATAAAGGGTTCCTTAATGTCGGGCAGAACCAAAATGGGGTTATTTGTTAAATAGTTTTGGATTGTATCCAATGCTTGTTGGCATTCCTTAGTCCAACATATATTATTAGGTTTCCCTTTTTTTGTAAGGTCCGTCAATGGGGCTGTTATCGTTGAAAAATTAGGTATAAATTTATTGTAATACGCTATTAGGCCAACTAGTCCCCTTACTTGTCTCTTATTTTTGGGTCGTTCTATTTCCAACACTTTGTTTATATTGTTCATGTCTGGTTTTAAGATGCCTGCTCCAATTCTATGTCCCAGAAATTCGATTGATTCTTTACCTATTTCTAACTTAGATGGTTTAATGGTGAACCCTGCCTTTTTCAGAATCTCTAAAACCTCTCGAGTAACTCGTATATGTGACTCCCAGTCGTCTGTGTATACACAGATATCGTCAAAATAAGTAACTACCTCTTTTACTCCTTTGAATAATTTCTTAACAATTTTATTGAACGTTGCCGGTGCGGTTGCCAATCCGAATGGCATAAAGTTATATTGATATGCCCCGTCTGGGCCTTGAAAAGCTGTGTATTCTTTGCTTTTCTCCTCAAGAGGTATTTGCCAATATCCCTTTGTTAAGTCTAGTTTCGTAAAGTATTTGGCTTTATTCATGTGTTCTAGAAGTTTATCCTGGTTAGGTATAACTTCTGCTACTTTTTTTGTAATTGCGTTCAATTTTCTATAATCCACGCAAGTCCGAATCGATCCATCTTTTTTCTTAATTAAAACTAAGGGAGAGCAATATGGTGACTGAGATTCCTCGATTATTCCTAGTTCTAGCATCATACTTATCTCCTCTTTTAGACTTTGTATCATATGTATAGGTATTGCATAAGGTTTTAAGTTAATGGGCTTAGAGTCTAATAATTCTATTTTGTGCGTACCCGCCGATGTTTTCCCTGGGATATCTGAAATAATTTCCTTGTACTCATGCACCATGTCGTCAACTTGTCTTTTCTGTGTCTCCGTTAGTTCCTTATTAATGTCAATGCCTGAATTATCCTTTACGTTGATTAACGGAATTTGCTTAATGTCCTCACTATGTATATCTTCCTCTTCTTCTTCGGTTATCACTGTGGCACTGGCACCATTAATTGTCTTTTTATTTTTCTCTGCTGCCGATAAGTTCGCATCTGTGTTATCCATGTTATTTTCGACAAATTTAGTTAATCTGTTGAGGTGATAAACTATACGCTTATGTCCCTTCGCAATCTCTACGTTAAATTTCGATAATTTTCTCGTGACGGTGAATGGACCTTCTGAATACAGAGCGAGTTTATTTCCTTTTTTAGGTTTCAACACGAGCACTTTGTCACCAATTTGTATATCTTTATCTCTAGCCCTTTGGTCATAATATTGTTTATATTTATTTGCCTTTCCTTTCGTGATTGCCTCTGTTTTATATAACCCTGATTTTATTCTGTTTTTGAGGTCTATTATATATTCATATGTTGTTTTATCTTCCTCTGTCGTATTTTCATTTGTCAGTATTTTCCTTAAAATTGACATTGGTCCTCTCACTTTTCGCCCGAAGAGGAGTTCATAAGGAGACATTGCCGTTGTCTCGTTCGGAACTTCCCGATATGCAAACAAAATTGCCGGCAAAAATCTATCCCAATTGTTGGGTTCCTCATCTGCCACTTTTCTTAACATGCTTTTTAGGGTGCCATTTAATCTTTCCACCATCCCGTTAGACTGTGGGTGGTAAATAGAAGAGTGACTGGATTTTATGTTAAACAATTCACACACCTGTTTGTACATATCGGAGGAGAACTGGGGCCCGTTATCTGACAGGATCTCTTCGGGGAATCCCATTCTAGAGAATATTGTTAATAGGGCCTCATAAACGTCTTGTGTTGTTATATTTTTTAGCGCAATAGCCTCAGGCCAACGAGTAGCCATATCTACCAACGTAAGGATATATCTATTCCTATTGTCACTTAATTGTAATGGCCCTACGATATCAATAGCAACCTTCTGAAATGGTGTTCCGATCACTTCCATTTGACCTAACTCAATGGGTTTTATGCTCCCCGGTGGACGTGCTTTTTGGCAAATAGGGCAAGACTTAATGAATTCTTTGATATCTATGCTCATACGTGGCCAGAAATACTGAGAAAAAATTCTGTATTTGGTTCTTCTGACTGACATGTGTCCGGCTAATGCTGTTGTATGAGCCGTTTCTAAGACTAATCGTCGGTATGGTTTCGGAATCACCAATTTTTTTTCAACACTGTTATCTATTTTAGAAATAAATATCCTGTATAGTATATTATTGTTTATTTCAAACGTTATTATTCCTTGTTTGGTGTTTTCCACCCTCTGACTTTTAGCTTTTTAGCCATAGTTTATTTAATCCACCATCCTTTGCCTGCTCCTCAGCTAAATTGATGTGTTCAAATATTTTTGGAATTGTACTAATCACAGTTTTCATTTGTGGTCCTCCCCCTTTATCTCGTTTATTCTGGGCCCTGGTAACTACGTTACCGTGATGGAATGGTGTGTCCTCGTCTGATCTAACATTTCCTAAAATCACATCTGTTACCGGATCTTCAAAAAGGGCGGACAAAAATCTACCGCAGAGATAAGGGGTTTTAATGTCTACTATAGCAGTTTCAAACGTTTTTATTGTCCCATCGATAAGTTTAACTGTAAAGGTCTGATCAGTCATGTATTTTTTTGGTATTAGACTCTTTCTGCACCCTACGATTGTACAGCCGGTGTCTCTAAGAAGAGAAGCTTCCTTCCCTAACAACAAGCATTTTTCGACATTTAACCTACTAGTGGACTTTCTAAAAATATCGCTCATACTTCCCCCCCATTGTGTATTGCGAAACTGCCACCCTTTTCTAGGTTTATACCCCTGCCACTGTATAGTACGGCCCTGTTTGCACTCTTTGCTTAGTCACCTATCCTGGCTGTACCATGGATACTTATTTCCATAGTTATATTTCTGGTCTGAGCTTTTATACTGATTTCCCTTCGCATTTGCAGGCATCCTATTATTGGCCCATTTCTGCCGACAGTTGGCCATTATGTGACCCCTCTGACCACAGTTAAAGCATGTACCCATTACTCGGCCCTCCGTCGAGCGACTTCTAGACTTGCCTCCATATTCACACCTATATTCCGCCACACCCCCTACCAGTGACTGTGTATTGACTTTCCGACTTAATTGTCCTTGTCCTGCCGACTTTATATGGTCAATTTGTGTCAGTACGTCCTCACATTTGGGGGCATTATTCATTAGGATGCATTTAACAGCCTCTTCATTCATGTTCAATAATAACTTGTTTCTACATAATAAATCCCTCAACCCCTCAAATGTTCTCTCTGTTTTTGTACTGGCCACCCAATTGTCTAAACTTCTAACCAATTTTGAGTGAAATAATCTAAAATTATTACTCTCCGGTGCTAGACTATTCCACGCTTCCCTGTACTTCTCCCCATTAAATCCTGCATGTTGCAAAAGGAGTCGCTTGACAGTGTCATAATCATGCAGTTTTGTCCTAACGTCTTCCGTCATTAAGAATGATTGTAACTCAACCGTTAGCCTTACTTGTAGCTCTATCAGCCATTGACTTTTTGGCACTTTCGCCTGAGCCACTACATGTTCGAATGTCGCCACATATTCGTCGAGTTCTTGGGACCCGTCGAATTTTTGCAAATTTTTTAATATTTGTCGAAGGTCTTTGTTTTCTCTCGAGTGGCCTGTCATGTCCAGTTCAGTTACGTCTTTCCTTTTAATTTCTGCCAATTTCAATTCGTGCTCCCTTTCTTTCTGTCTCTGTTTCTCGTCATACTCTCTCTGTTTCTCGTCATACTCTCTCTGTTCCCTTAACCTTTCCTGTGTTTGAAAATCTTTCCATTGCTCTCTCACATATTCGTCTAGATTCTCCCCTCTGAGTGCGAGTTTTTCCCCTTGTTTTTTAAACGACTCTAATTTCTCGTCCATGTTTATACCCTTTCTACTGCTTCTAGTTTCCATTCTACTTCTACAATAACTTACAATGGTTATAGTGTCATTATAAAAGGGAAAAAATAATAATTTATCAAATTTTAACTGATTACTTGCCTGGATTTACAGAATTACATACACAACACAATTACATGTCCATAGAATGCTAACGTAACACAGTTCTCCTGGTAGCACCATGAATATTGTCCAGCAATAGTTCTCATGAACACACTCCGGTCTCTGGACACAACAATGAGGCGGATGCCTTGTTGTCGGAAAATCGTTCACTGACACACTCCGGTCTCTGGACACGACGATGAGGCAGATGCCTTGTTGTCAGGACAGCCGTTCACCGGCACACTCCTCGGGACTCTGGACTCGATCGGTAAGGCGGATGCCTTGTTGTCGGGACAGCCGTTCACCGGCACACTCCTCGGGACTCTGGACTCGATCGGTAAGGCGGATGCCTTGTTGTCTGGCAGTCGTTCACTGTCACACTCAGGCGAACGATAAGGTGGATAACTTTTTGTCGGGCAATCATTGACCGACACACTCAGGACTCTGGACACCAACTATCCGACGGCCTGGACACTGGATGTCTCGTTGAAAAGACCGTCGACGCTGTCTCACTTCGATGCTGTGACTTGACGTACCATCCACAAGAGCCTCCAGAAAATCCTCGGACGTGACCCCACTGTTGCGTTCTGGGTTCTGGATAAAAGAAGACAAGTCTCGACTCTTGTCAATGGATAATATAATCTTTATTAGTCAGCAACGTATGTACATCAATAGCTTCAGGTACACCAACGTAATCCTTTCACAAGGACCTTACTCCTAAGTGCGTACACTTTGCTGTAACCTCGAGCACACCTCGATGTGTTACCAGCTAGTCGAACTACCCTCGATCACTCCATCGCTTCTATACCAAAATGTCTAGCCCTAACAAGGGCTATGGACCTCTGCACTGGTCAGTCTTCCTCCGTCCCTCTCTCTCACACACACCCTTTATCCACCACACGGCTCTCTAACTTGCATACCGGGTGAATACAATTCACATCATATTCACAAGTGAACTCTTGTCACGCACGCCTTGAGCCGACTCACACACTGGCTCACAACAATCTCACAACAATCTCACAACAATCATTCGCAGTGATTCTCATACCCTGACAATTAGTAATCATTAGTTATTAACATCCTTATTCGAAACTGCATTACAGCTCAACCGGCAGGGGCATACGTTTACGATTTTCATATTGAAGGTTTGTAAAAATTGTAAATTAAACGCGGCTAGAGGTTGATTTAACAATGAGTGCTGCCAAAAATAGAAAGATTGAGGACGAATGTCGTGTTTTGAATGACGAATGTACCACTAAATATTGCTTCACGAGAGTTGGCAGCAAAGCAGTCTGCTTGATGTTCCATGAGTGTGTGATCGTCTTTAAGGAGTGCAACTTAAAAGACACTACCAAATAAAACATTTGGATTTCGGGCACAATTTAATGAATGATGAGAGAAAAGGGAACTGCCAGGAGTTGCTTCATGATTTAAAGAAGCAGCAAACTGTTTTCACCAAACAGTCTTTAATACAAGATGATGCAAACTGCAAAGAAAGCCAGTTTTGTCCTGTTCCATAAGATTATAAAACGGAGCAAGTCCTTTTTTGACAGTTCATCAAGGAATGCGTGTCAGATGCAGCAAGCATTATGTGTACAGATCAGGAAACAAAATTTGATAGAATTTCTTAATCAAGGAGAACTGTAGTCAGGAGTGTTGGAAAAATGAGTGACAAATTGATTCATCTACTTCGAGATGAAAGCAAAGACTTTTTGTGGTACCCTCTTGCTTTGAGTCACTCAAAGACACAACTGCAGGCCAGGATTCATTCAATGCTGTTGAAAACTGTGTTAAAAGAACTGAGTTGGTGTGGAAGGAACAAGATGGCAAGTGTAACAACCGATGGAGCGCGTGCTTTGACTTGGAAAAAAACGTAGGTCTTGCGAAGTTGATAAAATATAAAATTAAAGAACATCCTGACTCCTGCCTTACCCCTCCACCATAAAAGTCTGTGTAAAGCTGCGTTGAATATCAAGCATGTTATTGACCCAGTTGTCAGTGTGATAAACCTCAGTTCAGGGCACTGTTCGAAGATTTGGAAACTGAATATTATGATATTATGTACCATAGCAGTGTCCGCTGGCTGAGGCTGGGCAAGATATTGAGGCGAGTGTGGGTCTCAAGGACCCCACACAGAGTTGAAGGGTTTTGTTCAAGAGGGGAAATAAGACTTATGTTTGGTATCGACATTATGGAAAAGTTGATTGAACTGAATGTCAAACTTCGGGGCAATAGCTTTTTTGCACATGAAATGCATGTGCATGTTAAATCATTTCATGCAAAACTCTTTCTGATCACCCTGCAAGCAGGTGAAAACAGGTTTTGCCATTTCTCTTTGTCGAAACAGAAAAACATTTCTGATGAAACGTCTGACAAGTGCAGTGCTCATCAGTTGGATGCCTTGGCTGTGGAATTTGAAAGAAGATTACAAGACTTCAAGAACCTGGAACCTCTTTTCAATATCCTCAGTTCGCCATTAGTGTAGAAGCCTTTCAGCCCCATGAAGAGGATATACAGTTAGAACTTCTTGACCTACAAGCAGATTATGACCTGAAGGAGAAGTTCAAGTCAATTCTTCTGCTGGTGTTTTATGGATGTTTTCCAGCAGCAGCATTTCCATACTTACAAACTTGTAAGAACAGATCGATGTTGACTGACTGCAATTTGAATTAAGTCATGCGAATCACAAACAGTAAACTGATTCCACAGTTCAAGAACATTATCCAAAATTGTGAACAATTACTTCTCATTAATTATAATTGTACTCTTTGGTCAGCTTATATGTAAATTATGTTCCTACTTCTCATAGTTATTATGACAGGTAATAATAAACTTTTGCGAAAACCTTATTATCAAATTAGAAACTGTTTCATTTCTTATTTTAAAATGTAATATGCATGTGTAATAGAGTGTGAATGTGAAATAAAATGACGAGTACATGGTTATAATCATTATTTCATATTGTATGTGTTGTAAATTGTAATTAAAGTAGACAAAATATATATGCGGCCCACCTATAACAATAAAGTATTCAATGCGGCCCTCCGTAGAAAAAGTTTGCCCACCCCTGCGTTAAACAGATGTCCTGTAGCACTTCTCACATGGTCCTACCTCTCACATGGTCCTACCTCTCACATGGTCCTACCTCTCACATGGTCCTACCTCTCACATGGTCCTACCTCCCACATGATCCTACCTCGGGTTGTTGATGGGGCGTAGTCCGATCAATCTTAGGTCAACCCGTGTCCAGTACTAGGTAACAAATAATGTAACCGGTATCCAGTATCTCAAGACCAAGACTGAGTTCCTTTCAACTGACAATACGCTATAGATGAGCGTAGTTTCAGTGAATTCAGAGATAACAACGTATCTCTACTAGGGATATCAATTTGTTGAAAAACACTGCCCGGGTACCCGTCAAAATTTTAAATGGGTACCCGGGTACCGTTCAAAACGCCGCAGAATTTTTGCCGAGACACACCATTCATGCACCTCATTTCACATAGAAGCCAATGGCATACTTCCAGTAACATACTATTTTGAACTTTAATGCACTTAAAACTTTTATTCCTGCTGTAAACGCATCCATCATATTCTTAAACTAAAACTACAGTAAACTGAACATTTAAAAAAAAATAATCAACAGCAATGACGTAATGTACAGTCAGGTCATACGGTACCAGCAGCTGGAATGTTAATGTCGCGAGCCGCAGTTTGGTCACTGTTTGTATAGACTAAGGTTGTTAATTTTTAACCGGTCATCAGATCAGGAACGTAAATTCTATTATTCGGCATTAGCTTATCACTCGGAGTTAATTTTTTGTTGCGTTACGATAGTTTACGAGAGTCCATACGCGAGCAATGTTAACATCAAAGGGCATTCTTAGTGCTCATTCATATTAACAATATACTCGTTATCAATATTAGTTGAGTTCGGCTGAAAAATAATTTTCTCTTTTATTTGTTAAATTCGCTTAGTTACCGAGGCGTAGTACGAGAAGAAAACACATCGCAGCGGTCATATGAAATTGTGAATAACGGTCAAGGGATGGAGTATTACTATTGATTTTAAAAGAGGAAACATGCCGTATAGTTATTCGGTCTAAAAATTCGAATTCAGTCTTATATTTATAGCGAGAGTTTTCCTGCTAAAAACGTGCAAGTCAAAGATATTTGATTTGAAATTACTACATTGATATCAAATTTGATAGTTTCTAAAATGTATTTCGTATGCGTACGATGAGTTGAAAGAGGGGTAAAGCGAGTAAAGAAATGCACTGCATTGACTTGCATCGTGCAAGAGAGCTGAACACAAGCGGTGATGACATGATATGCGCTTTGAAGTCACCTTAAGACAGTGTTTAAGACAGGGGGTGGGCGTGAAGCTCCCTAAAAAGGGGGGGGGGCGCGAAATGGTGTACTTATAACAATTTTATAGACAAATGATACTATTTACTGTCACGCGCGCGCGAAATGTTTACTTCTTCCTAATGGGGGGGGGGTGTGACAGAAAATAATTGAGCAACACTGCCTTAAGACGACTCGAGGCGAAAATATAATACATTCTCCTGTTAGTTCTCAAAATTTAAGGAAAAATATGGACCGGGCGTTAAACCGGTCTTCTTTTTGAATGGTTAACCAGTCCTCAGAAACGAGATGTCTTAACAACCGTATTATGAAACTTTTCAGCCACATTTTCACGGGTACCTGGGGACAATTGTACTACCCGGGTAAATATACGGCAAACGGGTACCCGGGTTCCCGGTAACCCGTTGACAAGCCTAATCTCTACACTTGCGCGAGTCTTTATAGAGCATTGGAACCAATCACTTCTGTGTTGTCAGCCAATTAATTCAATTTTGTAAACCTACTTTTAAAATTAATGTTTATACGCCATAATCACGTTATCGGGTGAACTCATAAACTCTGAGTTGAGACTATTCTCTCAAGTGACAAAACTCGTCGTGTCAGATCATGGGTCCGGCGGAGAGGGCAAAAGGTTGTAGTTTGGTAGTTAATGAGGTGGCATAGTCTGATGCTGAGAATTTGTGGCAGCTGAGGAGAACTTAATCTAATAGCTAACTGTATTTATTGGCAGAATTATTTTTACTTATTTTTATATACTTGATATTTCTGACATAACCGACACTTTAGTTTGTTCACACTTTAGAAGATCAAGTTTTTGTTGGGGGGAAAATGAACTTCTTTAAAATTAATTTAATGTTTGTGGAGAAATACCACACTTAACTGAAAGTAGTTACTGATGTACAGGGACGAGCAATAAATATTGTAATTTCAAATTTTTAAACTTTCTTAGTGTATCACCTTTGTAAAAAATATGATTATTTCTTTTCCAGGACATGTTATCTGGCTGGTCAGTTTTGTCGGTCACTCCGAGAAAACCAGCCCGAGCTTGGCATCACAGACATGGACATCTTGTGTGTGGAAATCGCTGGCTTGTG
Organism: Ampullaceana balthica; assembly: GCA_944989445.1. Taxonomy (NCBI): domain Eukaryota; kingdom Metazoa; phylum Mollusca; class Gastropoda; family Lymnaeidae; genus Ampullaceana; species Ampullaceana balthica. Next base: position 1,559,348 of record CALYLW010000139.1, on the reverse strand, counting down.
TCATGATTTAGGTGGCTTCAAATTAAATAGGATTTAAGTTGTTAATAAAGTATAAGTGACGGAATCATACATTAATAGAATTTTATCTATACATTTTAATATCGATTACCATGTAGTACAGTTTATACAGATACAGGAAACATATTTCAAACGTTGCAAAAAAATGGACAGCGAAAATTTTTTAAAACAATTTGCAAGTGATACAAACAATTTTAATAAACATTTTAAAGTATAATAATAATAAAATATATACAATTGTAAATATTTCGAAAAAATATATATTTTGTAAATAAATTTGTTTAACACAATAGCTATCTAGTCAGTAAAAATAATGAATAGATAAAAGCAAAATAAATCTTATCACTTTGCAGGTCAAGGTCCATTCTCCAGGTTGTTTGTTGACAGATTTCGTCCATTATTTAAGGTTTCGACGAGTGATGTAAGCAACTTTTTTTTTCTTACTCTTTATAATGTATGGAAAGATGTATATAAAATATAATTAAAATAAAATTGGTCACCACATTTCTTAGATTGATTTTATTTTAAATTCACAACTATTTCTGCAGTTTTGTCCTGGCGAAATTTTATTTAATATATACCCACTTCTTAATGTTCAACGCATTTGCATTTTTTACACTCAATTATCTTAATTGCAACAACAGCAAGAACAAAAATAATCATAATGATAATAATAATAAAATAATAATAATAATAATAATAATGATTTGAGAAAACATGATGAATAAATAATGTTGTGATTATATTTGACACTCTGATTGTCGTTGGAATCTGATTGGTTCTTGTTGTATAGTGCTGTTTGCTTGTACAAAATAATTGACTGAAAGTTTTGAAGAATCGACTACAAGTACCAGATAATTAGTGTCATGCTCTCATTACTTCAACTACTTCGTTTTCCAAGTTCTGTAACATTAGTATGATAAGAATTTACATCCAATATTGAGTTTCAAGTTTTGATATTTGGAACTTACACAAATTTAGCGATTATGCCTTCTTTTTTCATATTAATATTATCTTTTCTTTTCTTTCAGTAAAAAGCTCCACTTCTTTCACATTGTTTTACATGTTTAGGGGCTATTTAACGACGAGGACATTACCGCCCTTAACAAAATACCTCAATGTTCATTTCTCCCCTTGCTCCATCACTATGCCGCTGATTCTGTTTATACCGAACATCGGATACTAATAATGAAAGTTTCTGTGTTATTTTTTTTATATTTAAAAAAAATAATTTAATTTTAATTTTTAACTTTTTTTTCCTTAAAAAATAACAATTTCTTTTTGGAATGCTATTTAAAAGAAGAATTATTCAAATATACAAAAGGAAACATCCATCTTTATGAAAACATGAAACAGACTATTAGTTTAATACGACCACATGTGTATATTTTTTGTAACAAATTAGTACTTGCTATATAAATTAAACGTTTTTAAAAATTTCTTATAAGTTCTAATTTATTTTACGCGCTCGGTCATGTCACTTGTGGCATTCTTTTCTTCGTAAAATTTACTCACTAATTACAGATGCGATTTTTATTAAATGTTGATTTATAACTTACGAAATATCAAAGTTCTAAATTCTATACAAAATTAATTAAATAACGTTTGGTTGAATGTTTAAACAAATCAGCACTGTACAACACGTAGATTACAAGATACGCACAAGTCATCAAAATTTGATTAGCCACATTTGTCTATAAATAAATTGAGCTAAACACTTGATGAAAATAAAAAAGTTTGAATTGCTAGTAAGAAGAAAGAAATCTGACCGCTACCAAGAATATTCTCTAGCTACAAAATTAAACGTAGCTCATTAAATTTGTATGTGGTAATTCAGTTGTATTAATTAATTTTTAATTTTTAAATAAGCACTGTCTTAATGTGTGGTTTTAAAAAAATATTATTGAGGTTTTATAACAGTTTTATTTAAAATTCAAACATAATTTAACATTTCAATTTTTAATATATTACCTTGCAAAAAGGAACACTTAAAGAGAAGATATGCTTTTCTATGAATCCAATAGATGTTAATTAAGTGAAGACAAAAATCAAAATATAAAATTCTGTAAGCTGAAAACTACAGTCATCAAACTGCACTACTAAAAGAAAATAGAAAAGATTCCCTATTTGTGAGCTAAATTAAAGTAACTTTATAAGTATATTCAATGCATAATAAATTCATTCAATGAGTGTACATAATTTAAATATAACTGTTTTACAAGAAAGCCAACAAGAATGAGGATATTATTTTTCAGCAGATAAATTAAAGCAGCATCTCAAGTTTATCTCTCAATATTATTTAAACAACAACAAATAAATAAAAAACAAATAATTCTTATGTCTGGATAATCCAACCTTTTCTCATGAGGCCTCCATCCCTTTATCTTACCGAAATTGGACTGTGGTGTTGAATCTCTACAAGTTAAGAACCCGAGGACCGTAGAATCAGATAGTTTAGAGATTACTGTTTGCTGGGTGATTAATTCCACTGTGCGGTGCAAGCATGACGTAATCTCAAACCCAGAGTTTACCCAATCTCAACAAATACAACTTACTGAAGTTAGCGGCGAAATTTTTAATTTTGTGTTATAAAGAACATTTTAATTTTTTTTTCAGGCACAGGGGCAAACTCAAAAAGAATACGCCAGAAAGGTAGATTTTTATTAATAATATAAATAAATGTATATACATATTCATTTAAAATAGCAAAGTACCCGCACTTAGAAGCGGAAAGTTAGGAATTCAGTTAACTTCCGGAACCAGCGTAACACCATTTCAAAACACAAATTTCAATCTGGATCGTGATGGATAAACTTGCTTGTCAATATTTGTCAAGGTCGTGTAAAATCAAATGGGGAATAAAATTACATTAAGGGCCAACTTGGGTGCAGGATGGACATATCTCATAAGGCCTGAAGATTTCAATCTAGGTCATTATGGAGATACGTATCTATATTTATTTAAATTGTCTAAAATCTAATGAGAAATAAAGTTTTAAAAAATTACAAAAAAATTATATTCCATAGTTTCGTGATTTTATCTTCCCGGGAACTGGAGAATTAGTCATGAGTCAGTTTTTGTATAAGAAAAAAACTACATTTGGGACCCCCCCCCATGAGTGGGAATGTTAAAATTCTTTTTCGCCTGTTACCATTGCGGAAGGGTACTCAACAACTTCCCAAAGTTTCACGCTTCTACCTACAAGGGAGGTCGGAGATTTAATGATGAGTCTTTTTATAGCTAATATAAGGCAAAAAACCTACATTTGAGCCCCCCAGTGAGTGATAATTATATATTTTTTCGCTGGTTACCATGGCGGGAGAGTACTCAACAACTTCCCAAAGTTTCATTCTTCTACCTACAAGAGAAAATGGAGAATTGGTGATGAATCAGTCAGTCAGCCAGTCAGTCAGTGAGGAGTTTGCCTTTAATTAGTATAGATCAGGGATGTCCAAAGTCCGGCCCGCGGGCCAAAACCGGCCCACGAAGCCATTTTAAATGGCCCGCGGCCTCATCTGAAATAATTAATTAACTGACCTATTATTTCTGTGCATTATTTATTTTAAAATTAGAAATTTTGTGCTTAATTTTGCACTTAAAAAAGAAATTGGGGAATTCATGGAAGATAAAGGACAACCAATGCCATAATTATCTGATACTGCTTGGCTGGCAGATTTAACATTTTTAGTTGATATGACAAGACATCTAAACGTAGTTAACACAAATATTCAAGGTCAAAATACAGTGGTAAGCCACTTATATTCAGATATCAAGGCCTTTGGGAACAAGCTGCAACTTTTTCAAAGTCAAAGGCAACTTTCTCAAATGCAGCCTTATACCACACATTTCCCCTCACTACAGGAAATCATGACACGTTTCCCAGAAAGAAGCTTCAATGAGTAAAATGCACAGGTATGTTGCAGATATCACATCCCTGGCTGATGAATTTTAAAGATACTTTCAGAACTTTGCAACTATTGAAAAGGACATGAAGTTATTTTCTTCACCTTTCTCTGCTGACCCTGATAATGCTCAAGGCCATCTGAAGATGGAACTCATTGAGTTACAAAGTGATAACGAAATTCGCAGCTGACAACAGCAGCTTTCTCTCAAAGACTTTTACCTACAGATAGATAAAGAGAGATATAAAGAGATTCGAACAATTGCTAAGAAAATGCTCAGCTTTTTTAGCGCGACTTACTTGTGTGAGCAGACATTTTCAGTAATGAATTTTAACAAGAACCGTGTGAGGACGAGAATAAGTGACTCTCACCTACGTGATATCATATGTATCAAAACCAGTGGCATTGAACCGGACCTCAATTATTTACTGCATTCAAGATCTCAATTTCACCCTTCACATTAAAATTTTGCGATAAAAACTTCTCACCTATGTCATCATATATATGTATATATATACGCTCAATTATCGCTGACTGCATCACGCCTAACGCTAAGGGACATCACTCTGCTTTATTTTTTAATTGAAAATATGGACTTAAAATCATAATCATTTTGGTTTTCAGATTAACATTAACCAAAAAACACACGAACCTTTGACGTCAGCATTTGTGTTGTAAACAGTGCTGACTGACTCAAAAAGTTGTTTTTTGGTGCAGTAATTTGGTGCGCTGCTTTCTAAAATTAGTTAAAAAATCGTGTTGTGATTAGCACTGTAAAAAAAAATTATATAAATACTTTCTGTACATTTCAGAAATATTTCGGATTTATCATACAAGGATAAGTTACTTGGGCTTTTAACCCAAAAAAAAGTGGGCGCCATAGGCGCCCTACAACACCTATTATAAAATACTTTGTGTACATTTAAGGAAGTTTAATATTAAATATTTATCATACAAGGACAAGTCAGTTGGGCTTTTGAAAAAGGTGGGCGCCGTTGGCGCCCAAAAAAGTGGGCGCCGCACGCAGCACAACCTATAATTTTAATCCGGCCCGCGAGGGTCTTTATTTCGAGGAATTTGGCCCGCCAATCAAAAAGTTTGGACACCCCTGGTATAGATCAAAGCCCAAAGTCCGACCCGCGGGCCAAAACGTCGTTATGTCAAAGCCCAGTCGGTTTTATTTCATTTAAAACAAAGGACACGGGCTCTTTCATGTCCTGAAAAAAAAGTTTTTTCGGACTATTTATTATTGCATGATAACAGATATTTTTATTTACAATTTTTCGCGTTTAACGTATTTCATTGTATTTCGTAATTTTTTCTAGGTGAAAAAAATGTGTCGTCTCCTTTTTGACAGAAAATCGTACACAGTCAAATTTTTAATTTTGAAGACACCCTCCCCCCTTGATGGTGTCAACCGGGGCGGCCCGCCCCCAGTGACGCCACTGTTTGTATCTAAGCTCAGCACATGTTTTACTAACAGAGTCAATTCATAGAGGGAGTCATATGTGTATACAGTTAAAAAGAAAGCTTTTGATTATTTTCTACAACAACTAAATCTTTCACTGTTGAAGTAACATAGAATCTTTTTTATAGCACGTTGCAAAACCGATATTCAAAGTCAGTTTCTTTGTTTGAATGAATTCCTCAATTATTCACAGCACAAGGTGCCGTCAGTACAAATGTTAGACTACCTGCTGGAGGAAAATAAAGAAGTTAAAGATACACTGGAAAAAGCCTATGGTATCTCTGTAGAGGAGCTTTGTTTTATCAAGGAACAAATTGATGGCCCTCCGGTCACTGGATCAACAGTAAGTATTTATGTGATCTAAAATCTATTATCGTTCGAGGCCGGAGGCTAATTTAACATTTTATAATATACTAGATGCCCCGCGGCGTAGCATACGCCGCAGACTTGCTCATGGAGAGTGCAAAGAAAGTGGAGAAAGAACGGACACAAACTACAGCACGAAGAAATCAAAACAACGCGAGTGAACGTCGGTTGGGGGGGGGTGGGAACTGCCAACTCATTGTTGGTTTCGAGACATTTGCAGGCGAAATTCGGTACACCTCTAACTTCTATGAAGTCAGCTATAAAACTCATGCGGACGTTCTCGGAAGTGAATAGTGATAGTAGCGGGAAGTATTTGAGACATCGTCACAATTTCAGCCTCGCCACCATAAACGCCGGAAGTATTCATGTAGACAGTGTATTGTCGTGTGTATGACTGTGCTTCCGTGAGTAAGAACAACGGACAGGGCGTCGCCATAGTTATCGTAATGTTCGCAAACAAAGCTTACAGCCATCTTGCGAAGTTCGAGAGCAACAGTTTCGTCGATGACATTTTTCCAGAAATATGCGATTGATAGAAATAAACAGTTACCTGATGCAGGAATTTCGACTACATTGAAAGACCTGTTGACTCCATGAAAAATATGTGAAGCGGTGGCCATGGTTAGGAAACGAAGGGCACTACGAAGGGGCTAAATCAAAACAAAGCACTTGGGACAAACGAAGAGAACGATGGAAAGGCAACGTGGAAAAGAAATTGCATCCAATGGACCTTGTGGGATCAACTTGATGATCTTGACTTTGCTGATGATCTTGCCCAACAACTGATGAAGGAGAAAAAAAACATTGTCACAGCCACTTCTGATAGCATGAGTCTCAACATACACAGAGGGATTATTATATTCCTCAAGGTTAATGCCACCAGTACATCACCCATCATGCTTGAAGGAGAAGCCCTTGAGGAGGTGGACAGTTTTGTTTACCTTGGCAGCGTGGTAGATAAACAAGGTGGTACAGACACTGATGTCAAAATAAGGATCGGAAATGCAAGAGCAGCCTTCCAGCAACTCAAGAATGTTTAGGTCTCCAACAACTTAAGCAGCAAGTTAAATGTAAGGGTTTTTAACGCTATGGTGAAATATGTGCTGCTATATGGAGCCGAGACATGGAGAACAACGGCCGTAAACCAGACCAGAATCCAGTCCTTTATCAACAATTGTCTAAGAAGGATTCTCAGAATTCACTGGCCAGACAAAATCATCAACCGGGAACTGTGACAGTAGACAAAAAAGAAGCCAATTGAGGAAGAGATTCTTCAGATGCGGTGGAGTTGGATTGGTCATACATTAAGAAAACCTGCTTCTAACACAACAAGGCAAACCCTGAAATGGAACCCCCAGGGTAAGCGGAAAAGAGGCCGTCCAACAAACACTTGGCGCCGAGAGTTGGAGGCAGACATCAAGAGAATTGTCCATGAATGGAAGATCCTGGAGAAGCTGGTCTCTCGTAGTTGGCCTACGTTCACGCTTTGCCACTTTCCTTCAGTGGTCTTGTCTTCGAGTATTTCGCGTAGGGCTCGGAACTTATTGGATAGTGAGATCTTGAATTCTTCCTTTTTTGCTTGGTCCTTCAGGAGGGATGTATTATACCGAGTCCTGTATGCTGTTTGCTTGGTATAATGTCTCTTTAGCTTTAATTTCATCCTGGCCACAAGAAAATGGTGATCTGAGGCAACATCAGCTCCCCTCTTAACACCTACGTCTTGGAGAGATTGCCTGATTTTTTTTCCAATACACACATGGTCTATTTGCTTCATCGTTCTCATGTCCGGTGAGACCCATTACCTTTGTGAATTCTCTTGTGCTGGAAAATACTCCCCCTTTGATCAGGTCTGCTGTGGCACATAGGTCCGCAATCCTCTCACCATTGTCGTTCATCTCGCCTATATCTTGCTGTCCCTTAACCTCTTCATACCCTATGTTGTTACTGCCAATCTTGGCATTAAAGTCTCACATGAGGATGACGATGTTCTTCCATGGGTGACCCTGGACTATGTTCATTATTCTATTATAGAATTCTTCGTTGTCTCCTTTGTGATCCAATACCAGCATGTAATTGAGTCGGTCTAAACTATTTACCGAAACATAAATAAATGTGTAGAGTAAAATGTGTGACTTTGTGTGTTGATGAAAATTGATCATATTTGGGAGAAATCTTCATAATCCGACCTACAACGGGGTGAACATGGAAACGTCAAAGGAGCAATTACGTCATCTCACGGGGAATGTGAGTTCATCTGGAGTAGATGGCATTTTAGGAAATGCTACATTGGTTGATAAATTACCAACGAATTAGATTTATAAATAAATGTGGTCATTTCCGGGAAATGAATGCAATGGGATCATACTGGGATGTGTCATCCAATCGAAATGTAGGTTTCTGTGGGGGAAAGGAATTCTACTGAGGAACGGAATGTAATATAAATAAATTTTATATCTTTTACCGGGTATTTCTTTAAAATTAGATCGTGGTAAGTGCTACTAAAAACGGGACGAAGCCCACATTTTATATGTTACCTATAAAGTTGTATGGGGTTTTTCCAATATTATTATGGAAACATCGATAACAGTAAGATGCAATGGATGCTTTGGGATAAGGAATCCAACAAAATGATATCTATAGTGTTTATTTCAGGAACACCAGGCGTCCAAACAATTTTGACACTGGAGTAACACACGATTAGGTCTTAAATAAATTAGATTTGTTTTTTTTAAAAAATGTATTGTTTAAAATAATCTAACGAAATTTCATAGAACCGTCATACATCAATAGTTTTTATATAAAATAACCATTCTTAAAGCAACGTAACAAGGCAACTAATCATTACCAGTGTGCCTCTATTGAAAGGGAGATAGCTTCTATTTAATGTTGTAGACATTTTTCTGGATGTCTAGTTTGGTCTCCCTTCCCGAAGGAACGTCTAAATGAAATAGGATTCAAAATATTTTTCAAGATTTATAAAGTTGCCAAAACTTTATTTTCTTTATATTTGCTAGAAAATGATAAATAGAGACGTGAGATTTAAAAAAAAATATATTAACAATAAATTTGTCTTGCAGGCCTGGCCGTACAAAGGTCGACCGGAACATAAAGCATATCTGTATGAGGTAACATTTCTTAAGTTTGTCTCATTAACATAAAAGTTCCAGCAGCGTCACGAGGGTAGGTGTCACCCGGTGCGGTATGTCATGGTGTCACCCCCTCACCACTTACCCCATAGAACTCCCCCGAGTCTGCGAATATCGAATACTGGGAACATAGAAAATCCTTAGTAACGTTTTAACATTAAATTTTGAGTACTCATGTTACAGAACAGTGATCATTTAAAATTTTCAAAACTTACATCTAAATAAAGTTCAATAAAATTTTACAATTACATAATTAAATTACATTATCTATTTTACATAAGTTAACATTATCAACCATTACAAAACCACATCAAATGAAATAAGGTTGTAACCGTTTTGTACTAGGTTTGCACAATCAGCAACTACTAGAATAAAATGAAATAATTCAAATTCTCCACAAAATCATAAAAAAATCTTTCATGGCCTGTAAAAGCTTCATTGTTTTTAATGACTTCAATAACATCTAATTCTCTTTCCGAATCAATATCTAATGATATTATGACAAGATCAGAAAGCCTTGTCAGCCTCATTGTAGATCGTATATAATTCTTTATAAACTTACGTATTGAAAAACTCCTCTCACACGAAGCCACATACAAAAAAATCGTAGCAAATAATTGTCAGATCACTGAGAGATATTGTCAGATGACTGAGAGATATTGTCAGATGACTGAGAGATATTGTCAGATGACTGAGAGATATTGTCAGATGACTGAGAGATATTGTCAGATGACTGAGAGATATTGTCAGATGACTGAGAGATATTGTCAGATGACTGAGAGATATTGTCAGATGACTGAGAGATATTGTCAGATGACTGAGAGATATTGTCAGATGACTGAGAGATATTGTCAGATGACTGAGAGATATTGTCAGATGACTGAGAGATATTGTCAGATGACTGAGAGATATTGTCAGATCACTGAGAGATATTGTCAGATGACTGAGAGATATTGTCAGATGACTGAGAGATATTGGCAGAGATTGAGTCCCATTCAGCTATGAATTTCAAAACATCAAGTACGGACCAGTCTTTGTCTTCTAGATCTGTATCACATAAAGAGAACTTCAATAGCCGTTACACATTCATCAATTTTTTGTTTGATTGCCTTAAATGCAGCATGACGAGAACTCCAAATGTGTTGTAGATATGTGTTTTAGACCCCAGTGGAGGTTATTCAAACATCAAATGGGTGAGTGGATACAGCGAAGAAAGAAAACATTGCACCACACCAAAAGTTCCAAAAAAGTCACTCACGAAGCTTAATGAGTAAAAGAGTGTTGGCATCAGAAGTCAAGCGAATGATCCACACATCCGGTCAAAATCGATTTTCTGTTCTTTATTTTCTAAATGGCTTATGCACTTCTATGGATGCCAGTCATAGTCGCAGCATTATCATAACCTTGAGCGTGGCACATCATAATGTGGAGTATATCACTTTCCAAGGTTTTTCATAATTGCATGTCAACAACATTGCCCCCTTTAAAGTGAAAAATCGCAGGAACACTTTTCTCACTTCCACTGTCCTATTGTGAATGTTCACATATCTGATCACTTGGGGACATTTGACCAGTGTGTGATGTGTTAGGTGTGCTATCGAGCATCATCTCAAAATATCTGGCAGATTTTATGTCCATGACAAGCTTCTCCTTGACATGATTCATTATACCATTTAAAAACACGTTGTAAGATTTTGATGCTAGATAAGATACTGATGCTTTGAGTTTACATGAGCTTCGCTTTTATATCATTAGGTTCTCTTTCAGCACATGATCATATTAAGAAATAATCTCAACCATTTCAAGAAAGTTTCGTTTATTCAATGAAGACTCATCTTCAATGTGGTCGCAGATTGGCAGATTTTGCCTATCAAGAAATAATGTAATATCAGGCAAACCGTGCAAGATGTCTGTCCACCTTATCGTCTTAATATCCAACATAACAGTACTTTCGGTGTCAATTGGTTTGTGCAGTCTAAGTCCTGCTGCCAATTTTGTTTTCATTTTTTCAGGCGATTTAAGTATAATTCGGATGTCTCAACACTATGCACCTTCGGAATCAGTTTCCACCACTGCTGAAACCCAGTCACAAATTTGGATGTCATGTCTGTAGTATTATAAGACATGACATCTATTATACGCGTATCACTTTCAACTATCTAATGACCCTTGTAATATCAATAGTAACACTCGGGGCCTTGACGGTTTTTCACATCAAAGGGTTTTTGACATTATCGCAGCACTGTGTGTTAGCTGACTTTCTATTCCTACGCAAATATACATATTTTTTTAATTTAAAAAAAAACACAAAAAACATTTATTAGTGGTAATGGAGATCGACTAACAGTGATGACGTGTATATATTCACACACTCAAGAATATTATAAGAGGATTTGCTATTATCGTTTTTCGCGTGTTGTCTCTGTGATGCTACCCTGCATCTTAACTGGAACACAAGAAAGATCAACTCCGGGTAATAAGCTAAAAAGAATGAAAATTAGTATACGTACTCATAATGGAAAATCATGGGGGATGAGGGATATGCCCCAAATTTCGGTGATTTTTTTAACTTCAATCTACTACATTAAAAGTAGGTGGGAAAAAATATAGCACAGAACTATAGATCTGTCCCCAAAGCTCAAACAATAGCTTTGCACTCCTGTATGTTGTAAAATTTAATAAAACAAGCCGAATTCATGCTTAATCTAGTAGGGGTTTTGACCATGTAGTGGCTCATTTTGCCATGGACATGGACATAAAACGTCAGTACGTAAAAATAGTGCAGCGGTCCCTGGTGCAATAGAAAAATTCCTACCACACCGTCATATGAAAAAGTTTGAGAAGCACTGTATTATAGTTCATTTTATGAACATAGATATGTAAAAATCAATATAACAAAACTATTATCTTCAAGAAATTTAATACCTATTTTTTAGTATAAAAAACAAAGGACAATAATTGACAATATATAAAATAGTAATTTGTCAGGGCGGATTTATTATTTCGCGTTAAACAATATTATGCGTTATTGTGCGTTTTATGTTTATACGTATTTCATTTTATTTCGTCACGTTTTTTCTAGTTAAAAATATTTTTTCGTCATTTTTTTTTGGACATAGAATCGTAGACAGTAAATTTTTACATTTTGGTGTCAACCCCTTCGATGGTGTCACCCGGTGCGAACCCCACCCCCAAACCCTACATTCCCCTAGTGACGCCTCAGAAAATTTAAATAATCTAATAAATATTTGGATTACAGCACATTATATTACTATAATTTCATAAATTATGTACACCTAACATTTCATTTATGTAAAAATTTAGTGCTCATTTTTGAGCAATTCATTGTTGCAGAAAGTTAGATGGATGAAATTGTTTTTGTTACAATATATTTTCTTTGTAATCGATTTACAGCTTGTGTTATAATCACGATTGAGTAGTTTAAGATTGAATTGCAGATAGTTTCCAATTTACGTAATGGGATTGACGTTTGTAAATGGGATTACCTGGCTAGAGACTGCCACCATCTGGGCATGCGCAACAATTTCGACCACAGACGTTACATGCAGTTTGCCAGAGTCATTGAGGAGAGTGGCGAACATCAGATCTGTCTACGGGACAAGGTGAGGCAAAGTTAATCTGACCTGTACTTAATGATTTTACCTAAACATAAATCTGTTATTTTAAGATTAGGGAATTCTTTTGAAAAGTATAATCAGCTATTTGAAATCAACTTAACAAAGTAGGGAGGTAGCATAAAAAGGGCAATTTACAACAGGTCTGTCCTAGAAGGAAGAAGAAAAGAGAAAATTATCACCAGCAAAAAAAGCACTTAAAAACATAACTTTGATGTCTTTGATGTAAGACGCAATCATAAAGGCAACCTATACACTATATAAACGTAATGTTAGTGTAAAGAGTGAATTTACTTTTGCAAAAATATTTGAAAAAGAATAAGACAAGAAACTTTAAAAGAAATACCAATTAACATAATTTATTTTAAAATGATTATATAAAAGTGTAAAAAAAAATTTTACACAGGAAGTTGGAAATGTGTACCAAATGTTTTCCACTCGGTACAACCTCAACAAAAATGCGTACAAGCATCGTGCCAACTGTGCCATCGAGGAAATGTAAGTATATTTTAGTACCATAACTCAAAGAGCTTTATATGTCTGTCTGCTTTTATGTATGTCTGCCTTTATGTCTGTCTGCTTATATGTCTGTCTGTTTTTATGTTTATCAGCTTTTATGCCTATCTCCATTTATGTCTGTCTGCTTTTATATCTGCCTGCTTACTTGTTCAAGTTCGTGCTCCTTTACATTCAATAATTATTATTAACTCATACGAAACTTAAGTACAATAATAATAACATTAATAACATTGTCATTTAAAGCAATTAAAACCAAATATTTGAAACTAGCGTATCACCCGTAAAAAATGACGGAAGTTTTCAGCTGAAATCTATTTATTTTGAAAAAATGCCCTTTTTATTATGGCGCCTACGGCGCCGACCTTTTTCAAAAGCCCAACTAACTTGTACTTGTTTGATAAATACGAAATATTAAACTTTCTGAAATGTACACAAAGTATGTTATAATAACGGTTGTAGGGCGCCCCCTTTGTTTTTTTTTAATAATTAAACATCATCAAATCCTATTTTTACATTGTTCCCTTTTCCAATATCAAAATATGAGCTAAAACAATGACGTCATATAATATTCTTTTACAGTGCATATTTAATTTGCACACCTTTTGATGCATTGGTGCAGTAATTTCGTGCGCTGCTTTCTAAAATTAGTATCGTCACGGACAGACACTACAGACGTGACAGAGATTGCAAATTATGTTTATTGATATTTTTAATGGGTAAGAGTGTGATTGATAATAAGTGGATTTTAAGTTTTATAGTTTGTAAATTTATAACCGTTAGAGAAATGTCAGTGACACGTTGGCGGGATGATTGGCGCCAAAGTAAATTTACAATAAGGAAGAAATGTGACGAACTTGTCGCCCTTGTGATGGTTTTACCAGGGGTGGATTAAGATTGCACCGAGCCCCTGGCTAAGGGGAAAGGTCTGGTCACCGATCGCTGGACCGAGCTCAGCGTGACACGTAAAATTTAAACAAAAGCACGCCGGTACATAGACGGGTGGCGTCAACGCGCGAACTGAACTGTCACGTGAAAAAAGCCAATAACAAACTGTGAAATTGAATTACACACGTTGTATTGAGATAAACTAAAAATGCATTAATTTAATTACGGTACGTTCGATCGACCTGAAACGATACATTGTTAAGTGACACAAGTCAATGTGCCAAATTTCAGCTCGTTGGTATCTAGGGAAGTGGGTCATCTTTTACTTTTGTTTTTCCGCCCGACCGACGTACGAAGAGATGACGACAGACAGACAATATTTCGAAATTAATATAAGGGATTTAAAAACAACCCGTAAAAACAAAGTTTTTGACTGTAAATCCCTTATATATGAGACAGAACTTAAAGTATTGATTATGTTCCAACGCGACAAACATTTACAGCCTGAATCTGTCTTAACTCCACTTTGCTTTATAACCCCCGGGGTGTGGGTGGGAGAGGGGAAAGGTCTGGTCACTGATCGCTGGACCGAGATCAGCAGGACACGTAAAATGTAAACAAAAGCACGCCGGTACATCTACGGATGGCGTCAACGCGCGAACTGAACTGTCACGTGAAAGAGAAACAATAACCAACTGTGAAATTGAATTACATACGTGGTATAGAGATAAACTAAAAATGCATTAATTTAATTACGGTACATTTGATCGATCTGAAATTTTGGCACGATGCATTGTTAGGTGACACAAGTCTATGTGCCAAATTTCAGCTCGATGGCATCATGGGAAGTGGGTCATTTTTTACTTTTGTTTTTCTGTCCGCCCGACGACAAACGACAGACGGCGGTGAAGTTAATATAAGGGATTTAAAAATGAATAAATTTAAAGAAACCAATGAGTGGAATATTTTTTTAAAAATTCTGCCAAAAAACTTGGTGGAAGTGTGCAAAAAAAAGTCAAAGTTTCATAGCAAACGGATAAATAAATTAATAATTAAAAAGCTTACAAAAGAAGAAACGATATTTAATGCCACGGTCCCAAAATGAGGGATAATTTAATTTTTTTGTGCCATTGTACTCAAGCTATATTTCTCAATATCGTGTAAAATTGAATAGGGATATAATTATTAACGTGCAGTAAAAAAAAAGACTTTTGGGGCCCCCAGCTCCGAGGGAATGACATTAGGAGTTCAGTGCCCTATGGTTTGGTCAAAATCCAGTTATTTTCTCATAAGCTAACGCTGAAAATAATTTTTATATAAATAATATAGGGGGAAAACTGACATTAAGGGGCAATTCGTGTCAAGATGTCAATTTCAAAAACCTCTTCATTTTCAATCAGTTTCATAATGGATATATTTCTCAAGGCTTTTAAAAAGTGAATAGGAAAAACATATACGAAAAAAAGACATTTGGGGCCCTCGGCCCCGAAGAAATTGATATTAGAAGTTCAGTGACCTTAATTATATTAAAATGGGCTTCCCAGTTTTTGCATACAAAGTATGGTTAAGAGCCATTCATTTACTCAGTAGCTAACGAAAAAAACTAATTTTTATATAGCTCATGTAAGCAAAAACGACATTAAGGGCCCCAGGGCCCTTTCAGGGCAAGATTTAAAGTTCAAACACCTGTTCATTTAAATATGGATGATAATGGATGCATCTATCATTATTTTTCAAGATCGCTAATAATTGAATGGGGAATAAAATCTTTAACGTTTAAGAAAAAAGGCATTTTGGGCCACGATGCCTGAAGGAATGATCATTAGGAGTTCACTTCCCTATAGTATTTTAATATTGGCCGTCAGAGGTTTTTATACAAATTTTGGTTAAGATACATCAAATTTATACATTCGGTAACGCTTAAACTAATTTTTATATAGCTCATATAGGCAAATAAATGACTTTATTGGCTCCCGGCGCCCCATGGGTTTTAAATTTAGAAACAAATATGGCCATTTACCATCCTAGGAGCGTACTCAAAAGTCTCTAAAAGTTTCATGACGATCAGTTGAATGGTTTAGTCAGCTATAAAGGACATGCACACACACACACACACACTTTCATTATATATATATATATATATATAAGAAAAAATTTAGGGATTCAGGGCCCATCCCGTGCAAGGTGTCGATTTCAAAAACCTGTTCCTTTTAATTCAGTTTCATCATGGATATATTTCTCAAGATCGTTATAACGTGCATGGGAATAATATCTTAAACATATACGAAAAAAGGTATTTAAGGCCTCCGGCCCCGAAGAAATTGACATTAGAAGTTCAGTGCCCTTACGTATTTTAATATGGGGTACAAGTTTTTTTAATACAAAGTTGGTTAAGATCCATTCATTTACTTAGTAGCAAACAGATAAACTAAATTTTATATAGCTCATATAAGCAAAAAACGACATTAAGGGCCCCAGGGCCCATTTTGTGCAAGACATAAAGTTCAAAACACATGTTCCTTTCAATATGGATAATAATGGATGCTTTTATCATTATTTTTCAAGATCGTCAATAAATGAATGTGGAATAAATTATTAAAAGTTTAAGAAAAAAGGCATTTTGGGCCCCTAGGCCCGAAGAAATGGACATTAGGAGTTTATTGCCCTATAGTATTTTAATATTGGCTGTCAAGTTTTTATATACAAAGTTTAGTTAAGATCCATCAATTAACATAGTAGCTAACGCTTAAAATAATTTGTATATAGCTCATATAAGGAAAACATGACATCATGGGCTCCCGGCGCCCCATGAGTGTTAAATTTCGAAAAACAGTAGCCAGTTACCATCCTGGGAGCATACTCAACAGTTTCGAAAAGTTTCATGACGATCAGATGAATGGTTTTTTCAGCTATAAAGGACATGTACACACACACACACACACACACACACACAGACATACTTTGATTTTTATATATATATAGATGAAGGGTCCCGGGCCTATCAGTTCAACATATGACGTTCGAAAATGTGTTCATTTGATATCAATTTAATAACAAATATATTTATATTTATTTCTTAATATTGTGTAAAATTGAATGGGGAATACAATATTAAATTTTTAGAAAAAAAAGACAGATAGGGCCCCCACCCAAGTGGAGATGGACATTATGAGCTCAGTGACCCAATAGTAATATAATATAGGCTCTTAATTTTCTATATACCACGTTTGATCAAAATCCAGTTATTTTCTCATTATCTAACGATTAAACTAATTTTTATATAGCTAATATAAGGAAAAAATACATTAAGGGGCCGCGGGGCCCATTCGGATCAAGAGGTACATTTAAAAAACCTCTTCATTTAAATTCAGATTCATCATGGATAGTTTCTCAAGATCGTTAAAAACTGAATCGGAAATAATATCTTAAAGAAAACAAACAAAAAAAGAAATTTGGGGCCCCGGCCCTTTCGGTGTAATATGTACATTTTAGAATGCTGTTCATTTTATTTCAAGTTCATCTAGGATATATTTCTCAAGATCGTTAAGAACAGAATGGGAAATAACATCTTAAAATATATGAAAAAAAGACGTTAGGGGCCCCCGGAAAAATAAACAGTAAAAGTTCAGTGCCCTTTAGTATTTTAATTTGGGCTACCAAGTATTTGTAAACTAATTTTTGGTTAATGTTGACAACTTCAGTTATAATACATACAACTAAAGATACAAACTATTAATGACTCTTGTTGTCTAGGGTAATATTCATTAATGGCTCTAACCCACAGTATCAAATACAAATACTCTTTAACTACTATACCGAAGATACGTTTAACTATATATAAATATATATATATATATATATATAGTAGTCTTTGATTGATCTGGTGTATCAATTAAAGAAGGAAAGTGACATATCCTTGTATCCATCATTTTGAACAAGAAATTTGAACCAGCTACTGTATGTGTAATGATTGAGTGTTCAAATATGCATATTGGATTGCATAGTCATATTTAATCCAAGATCTGAACAGTCTTGATTTTGATTCCACTAATTTTTATGACAAATGCAGAAGGAAATGTCACATTCCAGCTTATTTGAGGGAAAAACCCCAGTCAAATCAGATGAGTCGTACCCAAAGTGTTACATAGCAATTAATTCTGCGTTCTCTCTCCCCTTATATATTTTTTTGAAAAGAGTGTGCTCCCTTTGTTTTTGTTATTTGTTAAAAAATATCACCATCTCACCATCTCACCATATCACCGTCTCACCATCTCACTATCTCATTTGCCGAATTTTAAAAAAGTGATGAAAATTTACGCGCGTTTGTTTAATTCAGTGCTGAATTCGTTGGGCGGGTGTTTGGTAAAAAAATTAAAGATTTATAATTTAGAAGGCAAAAGAGAGATCTATAAGTGAGAGAATGAGTGAAACTGCATATGTAAAACCTCATGAGCGCCCGCCCAACGTTTTAGTCATATTAAATCAAAGTTCTTGAACTTAAAGTTTTAAATTATTTTCTTCTTTTTAGTCCACTTATAAAAACGTGGTTTTTAAAAATATTTTTGTACCTCAATTGTATTCTTTTTAGTCTAAGTGTAAAATCATAGAGTATATCGAAAATTTTAATTCTTTAAACGCATCGAGTGACAAACATTTACAGACTGAAACTGACTGAACTCCCCTTGCTGTAAACAAAGGGATGTGTTCATCGATGGCTGGGTTGAACTCCGCTGGCACGTAGATCTCAACAATAGCAGACGGGTACAGATGGTATATAGAGATAAAATGCATTAATTTAATGACGGTACATTCGATCGCTCTGAAATTTTGAAACAATGCATTGGCATCTACAATCTATGTGTGAAATTTTGAGATCTCTAGGACCATCAGAAGTTTAATTTTACGTTGGAAAATTTGAAATTTTGCGGACAGACAAAGAAAGACAGGAACGAAAGGAAGTTAATAAAAACTTGGTAAAAAAGATAGTAAATATACGACGTGAAAATGAAAAAAATTGTGCAATAAATATTCTAAATAAATTCGATTTTTCAAAAATAAGCTATAGATCGCAACAATATTTTTAGCGGGTCTATCATCTTACATTATATCTATGGTTCTAAGCCACTGAATTCGAATGTTAGCACTGCTACTGTGTCATCGGTCTGAAAATTTATGGTACAAGCTAAAACAGCACAAAATGGGCCAAATATTCATTTTTTTGACTTTATGACAAACTTTAAAGCTCTAACATTTTTTTTCTGCCGGCGTTGAGAGAATATTCCCTCAAGTATGCATGGTATAGACTAAATATAATTTAATACAACCTTCAGATAAACATAGTTATAAAAACCCATTTCCTATTCCGTATGCAACAACAAATACATAAAAATTATCGTTCTTTCCGTCCGGATTTCGGAAGTGAAATGGGTTGCCAGATCAAACAAGGAAAACCAACACTCTATCAACATTTAAAACTCAAATAAAAATGCAAAACGAGACATAAACAATGGATAAACTTAGGACTCAATAATCTTCTGTATAATAGGAGCGCCTGTAATAGATAAGGATGATTCCAAAAACACTGATAAGATTGCAAATTATAAGGAAGATGACATGAATGATGAATAAATCCAAGTGAAAGTATATTTTACAAATAGTTATGTAGAACATACTAATACTTTAGGGGCCGTCCATAAGTGAAGACAGGTTTCTGGGGGAGGGGGAGTGACACTTTTGTGAGATATGTTACAAGGGGGAATGAGGTGTTTAAGAACTGTGACGTCACATAAAAAACGCACAACTTTAAATTAAAGCTCCACATAGATAGTTGATTGCTTACAATTTATTTAATGAAGTTTTAAATGGCTTCACGTATGTTACGATATTAGAGTGCAGCCTCACACTTAATACATACTTAAATGACAATAAAATGATTAGAAATATGATCATGTTTAAATACGAAATACGGCTTTTTTGGTGTGGGGTGGGTGGGGAAAACTTAGTGACGTCATTTTTGTTTATTTTTAGCGTGTCTAGGGTTTTTTTTAATTTCGTATCTAGGTTTTTGTTATGTGGTTGCTAGGATTGTCCCAAAATTGTCACTGGCAGCACTGGTTGAATTGCCGGCCACTTTCTATTATCTATCTCCAGGCCATAACATCGCAGTAATACAGGGGTGACCAGACTTGTAGTAACTGAGAGCCATTTTATTAATATTAAACAATTTTGAGAGCCGCATTGAGACAATACTGCTCACGTCCCCACCAATTTTCCCTTTATCAATAAATGCAAAATCCTCTTCCCATTCTGGTAGAAAGCTTCTATTTTCTTCTATATAATTTCGTTTCCTGCAACTTGTTGCCATATTATGTGGATTTTATCGAAACGGGATCAAGAAATTTAACAGTTTACATCACCAACCACTTACAAACCAATCGCTCCCTTCAACTTTTAAAATTTAAA
>CALYLW010000139.1:1513943-1536750 GCA_944989445.1 Ampullaceana balthica | reverse complement strand
TAGCTAGTAGTTTGTGGTAGCATAGTACTTGGTGGTAGCGTAAACAAAAGATCAGATTGGGTAGCTGAGTAGATGTGGTAGCTAGTAGTTGTGGTAGCTAGTAAGTTTGAGGGTACGCTAGGTAGTTGTGTAGCTAGTAGTAGTGGGTACTAGAAGTTGTTGGTAGCTAGTTATGTTTGTGGTAGCAAGTATGTTGTGATAGCTAGTAGGTGTTTGGTGTATCTAGTAGATGTGTAGCTAGAAGTATTTGTGTTAAGCTAGTAGTTGGAACAGCAAGTATGTGGAAGGTTTTCTAAGTAGATGTGGTTAGCTATATTGTGGTTATATAGTAGTTGTGGTAGCTAGAGTTGTGTAGACTAGTGGTTGTGAGTGGCAAGTAGTTGTGGTGAGCTAGTGTCGTATACGCTAGAGAATTGACTGGTAGCGAGTATTGTGGTGGCTAGTAGTAATGTGTAGCCTCGTAGTTGGTGCTAGCTAGTAGTTGTGGTGGCAAGTATATGTGTGAAGCGTGGTTATGTTGTGGTAGCTATTGTAGATGGTACTAGCTATCTGTGGTGGCTAGTAGTTGTGGAACAAGTAGTTGTGTGTAGCTAGAGTATTGTGGTGGCTAGTCAGTTAGTGAGCGTAGCTAGTAGTTGTGAGTAGCTATAGTATGATGTGTAGCTAGTAGCTGTGTAGCTAGTAGTTGTGTGCTCATAGTAGTTTGGTATCTATAGTTGTGGTCGCTAGTAGATTATGTAGCAAGTAGTTTTGTGAGTGGTAGCTATTAGTGTGTAGGTAGCAAGTAGTAGTGAATGGCTAGTAGTTGTGCTGGCTATAGTATGTGTGTGCCTAGTATTGTGGTGTCTATAGTAGTGGTAGCCGAAGTATGATGTTAGGCTATAAGTTGTGGTTAGCTAGTAGTAGTGGTAAGCTAGTTCGTTGAGGTGTAGCTAGTAGTTGTGTGGCTAGTAGTTGAGTGGTAGCTAGTATATTCTTGTGGTAAGCCTAAGTAGTTTGTGGTATCTAGTAGTTGTGGTAGTCAGGTAGATAGTGGTAGCTGAAGTATTGAGTGGTAAAGCTAAGTAGTTGTGGTATCGCGTCCCCCACCGCAAGTGAGTTGTGGTAGCTAGTAGTTTGGAGGCTAGAAGTTTTGGTAGCTGTATATAGTGGTAGCTAGTAGTTGAGTAATCTAGTCGTTTTGGTAGCTAGAGGTTTGTGGTCGCAAGTAGATTTGGTAAGCTAGAAGTATGTTGGTAAGCTTGTATGAAGTGTCGTAGCAAGTAGTCTGTGGTAGCTATTAGTGTGTGGTAGCTAGTAATGTTGTCGGTAACTAGTATTGATGTGGCTATGTAGTTTTTGTAGCTATCGTATGTGGATGTCTAGTAGAATGTGGAGGCTAGTAGTTTTGGTGTGCCAAGTAAGATAATGTGTGAAGCAGTAGTTAGTGGTATAGGCAAGTAGTTGAGTAGCTAGTAGTTGAGTAAAGCTCGGTACTTAGAGGTAGCTAGTAGTTTTGGTAGCTAATGAAGTTGTGGAGTCTAGTATAGTTTGTGTAAGCTAGTAGATTGTGGTGGCAGTAGTTTTGTGGAGGCAAGGTAGTTGTGTGTAGCTATTAGTTGTAGGTAGCTATTAGTTTTGTGGTGGCAATTAGTTATGTGTTGTAGCTAGTAGTATGATGGAAGCTAGTGTGAATTGTGAACGCTATTAGATGTGGTAGCAATATCGTTTTGATAGATAGTAGGCTTGTGTGGGTAGCTAGTAATGTAGGTAGCAATATTTTGATTGTGTAAGCTAGTACGAAGTGGCTACTAGTAGTTAGATGTTGGCTATAGTTGTGAAAGCTAGTAAGTTGTGGTAGCTAGTTATTGTGGGATGCTTCGTTTTTTGGTAGCTAGTCGTATGTGTGAATCTAGTATAGTAGGAAGCTAGTAGTTTGTGGTATAGCTAGATGTATTGAGTAGTTAGCTAGTATTTGTGTGAGGCTAGTCGGATAGTGGTCGCAAGAAGTTTGTTGAGGCTAGTATTGTGGTCGCTAGTGATTGTTGTCGCTAGTATTGGTGGTAGCTAGTGAGTTGTGGAAGCTAGTATTTGTGGGTAAGCTAGTAGTTGTGGTAGCTAGAAGTTGTATGGTGGCTATGATTTGTGGATCGGCTAAAGAAGTGGAATGCTAGATGGAGATGGAACTAGTTAACAGTTATGGTAGCAAGTAGTATGTAGGTAGCTCGTAGTACTGTGGTAGCAGAGTACTACTTGTGGTAGCATCGTTGAATGTAGGTATGCACGTAGATTGTTGGTGCTAGTCGCTTGTGGTGCGCTATTAGTTGGTGTAGCTAGAAACAGAGATAGCTAGAGTTAGTGGTACTCAAGGTATTGTATGGTAGCTATTGTTGGGATACTATCATTTGTGGTAGCTAGTCGTTGTTGGAAGCTTGCAGATTGTGGGTAGCTAGTATAGTTTGTAACTATGTAGTAGTGTACTAGAAGTTGTGTCGCTTAGTCGTTACACTAGGTTACAAGTATTATGTGGTAAGCTAGTAGTTTGGTAAGCTAGTAGTATTGATAGCAAGTCGATGTGGTAGCATAGAATTTGTTGTACGTTTTAGTTGAGGTAGCAAGTAATGTGTAATGCTAGTAGTATGTGGAAGCTAATAGTAAAGGTTATTCCTCAGTATATGATGATGGTACAAGAACGTTAATTGTAAGCACGTGAGTTATTGTTAGCAAGAAGTTATCAAGGATAGCTAGCATATGATGTAAGCTCGTAGTAGTGATAGCAAGTAGTGAATTAGTTGTAGCAAGTAAGTAGTGGAAGTCTCGAAGTTGTGGTATCACGAAGATGTGGGTCGCAGTTGATATGAGGAAGCTACAAATGTTTAGCTAGAAGTAGAGATAGTGCTATAGTTAGTTTTGTGAAGCTAAGTAGTTGTGAAAGCAAGTTGTTAGTGGTGAAGGCTATCATTATGATGGTATCAGCTAGTAGATGAGCATAGCTAGAGTGGTGGTAGCTAAGAAAGTTCGTGATAGCTAGATCTAGTTGTGGCAAGCTAGTAGTTGTGGTGCTAGTTGTTGTGGTAGCTAGCATTTGTGGTAGCTAGTAGTTGTGATAGCTAGTAGTTCTGGTAGCTAGTAGTTGTGATAGCTAGTTGTTGTGGTAGCTAGTAGTTGTGGTAGCTAGTAGTTGTGATAGCTAGTAGTTTCAGGGTAGCTAGTAGTTGTGATAGCTAGTTGTTGTGGTAAGCTAGTAGTTGTGGTAGCCAGTAGTTGTGGTAGCTAGTAGTTGTGATAGCTAGTAGTTGTGGTAGCTAGTAGATTGTGATAGCTAGTAGTTGTGTAGCTAGTTGTTGTGGTAGCTAGCATTTGTGGTAGCTAGTAGTGTGTGATAGCTAGTAGTTGTGGTAGCTAGTAGTTGTGATAGCTAGATTGTTGGGTAGCTAGATTTGGTAGCTAGTAGTTGTGATGCATAGTTGTGGTAGCTAGTAGTTGTGTAGCTAGTAGTTGTGGTAGCTAGTAGTTGTGGTAGCTAGTATTGTGATAGCTAGTAGTTGTGGTAGCTAGTAGTTGTGGTAGCTAGTAGTTGTGGTAGCTAGTAGTTGTGGTAGCTAGTAGTTGTGGTAGCTAGTAGTAGTGTGTAGCTAGTAGTTGTGGTAGCTAGTAGTTGTGGTAGCTAGTAGTTGTGATAGCTAGTAGTTGTGGTAGCTAGTAGTTTGTGGTAGCTAGTAGTTGTGGTAGCTAGTAGTTGTGGTAGCTAGTAGTTGTGATAGCTAGTAGTTGTGGTAGCTAGTAGTTTGGTAGCTAGTAGTTGTGGTAGCTAGTAGTTGTGGTAGCTAGTAGTTGTGGTAGCTAGTAGTTGTGGTAGCTAGTAGTTGTGGTAGCATAGTAGTGGTAGCTAGTAGTTGTGGTAGTAGTTGTGGTAGCTAGTAGTTGTGGTAGCTAGTAGTTGTGGATAGTAGTTGTGATAGCTAGTAGTAGTGGTAGCTAGTAGTTGTGGTAGCTAGTAGTTGTGGTAGTAGTAGTTGTGGTAGCTAGTAGTTGTGGTAGCTAGTAGTTGTGGTAGCTAGTAGTTGTGGTAGCTAGTAGTTGTGGTAGCTAGTAGTTGTGGTAGCTAGTAGTTGTGGTAGCTAGTAGTTGTGGTAGCTATAGTAGTGGTAGCTAGTAGTTGTGGTAGCTAGTAGTTGTGGTAGCTAGTAGTAGTGGTAGCTAGTAGTTGTGGTAGCTAGTAGTTGTGGTAGCTAGTAGTTGTGGTAGCTAGTAGTTGTGGTAGCTAGTAGTTGTGTAGCTAGTAGTTGTGGTAGCTAGTAGTGGAGGTAGCTAGTAGTTGTGGTAGCTAGTAGTTGTGGTAGCTAGTAGTTGTGGTAGCTAGTAGTTGTGGTAGTAGTTGTGGTAGCTAGTAGTTGTGGTAGCTAGTAGTTGTGGTAGCTAGTAGTTGTGGTAGCTAGTAGTTGTGGTATGTAGTTGTGGTAGCTAGTAGTTGTGGTAGCTAGTAGTTGTGGTAGCTAGTAGTTGTGGTAGCTAGTAGTTGTGGTAGCTAGTAGTTGTGGTAGCTAGTAGTTGTGGTAGCTAGTAGTTGTGGTAGCTAGTAGTTGTGGTAGCTAGTAGTTGTGGTAGCTAGTAGTTGTGGTAGCTAGTAGTTGTGGTAGCTAGTAGTTGTGGTAGCTAGTAGTTGTGGTAGCTAGTAGTTGTGATAGCTAGTAGTTGTGGTAGCTAGTAGTTGTGGTAGCTAGTAGTTTGTGGTAGCTAGTAGTTGTGGTAGCTAGTAGTTGTGGTAGCTAGTAGTTGTGGTAGCTAGTAGTTGTGTAGCTAGTAGTTGTGATAGCTAGTAGTTGTGGTAGCTAGTAGTTGTGGTAGTGTAGCTAGTAGTTGTGGTAGCTAGTAGTTGTGGTAGCTAGTAGTTGTGGTAGCTAGTAGTTGTGGTAGCTAGTAGTTGTGGTAGCTAGTAGTTGTGGTAGCTAGTAGTTTGTGGTAGCTAGTAGTTGTGGTAGCTAGTAGTTGTGGTAGCTAGTAGTTGTGGTAGCAGTAGTTGTGGTAGCTAGTAGTTGTGGTAGCTAGTAGTTGTGGTAGCTAGTAGTTGTGGTAGCTAGTAGTTGTGGTAGCTAGTAGTTGTGGTAGCTAGTAGTTGTGGTAGCTAGTAGTTGTGGTAGCTAGTAGTTGTGGTAGCTAGTTGTGGTAGCTAGTAGTTGTGGTAGCTAGTAGTTGTGGTAGCTAGTAGTTGTGGTAGCTATAGTTTGTGGTAGCTAGTAGTTGTGGTAGCTAGTAGTTGTGAGTAGCTAGTAGCCTCAAACATCTGGTGTTTACAACGCTTTAGTTAAAAATACTGAATACGGTT
This sequence comes from Ampullaceana balthica, assembly GCA_944989445.1. Lineage (NCBI taxonomy): Eukaryota > Metazoa > Mollusca > Gastropoda > Lymnaeidae > Ampullaceana > Ampullaceana balthica. The sequence continues at coordinate 1,531,445 of CALYLW010000139.1, read as the reverse complement.
CCTTCGGCTCCTTGGAAGTAAAAGTTTTGAGTTAAAATCACTTTAGTACTTTCATATAGATAATCAAGAGTTAGTGAGTAGCATTTGTCAAGATCCAACAATCCGAGTAATTTAAACATATGTACTTGGAAGGTACAAATGCAATGAAATGTAAAACAACAAATTGCATCGAGCATCCGAAGTATGGTAGTTGTTATTAAGATTTCATAGACTAATATTATAGGAATATACCAGCGTTGGTGTTTAATTCTAGATTCATTCAGACATTATATATATATATATATATTCATATTGCTCATATTAGAACAGGGGTGGCCAGACCCGTAATAACCAAGAGCCATTTATGCAGTTTAAAAAATTGTTGAGAGCCGCATTGAAAAATTGCTTTTGTGATTTCTTAATAAGCATTTCTATTGAGATTTAATGCTTTAAACGTTTTATTATACCTAACTGTTTGTAGAAGAAATATATGCTTTGCAGCTGCACATAATGGACGCATATTTAAATATGTAATTTATGAATAGAATCACGCTGATTTATGATTATATTGCACTTGAATTGTTATGATTCTGCAGAGAAGCCTTTGAACTTACAAGTTTCTTTTAATCTGGTTGGTAGCTAGTAGTTGTGGTAGATAGTAGTTGTGGTAGCTAGTAGTTGTGGTGCGAATAAGTTTTGTCAGAGGTTGGTTCCTATTTACTGCACGGTGCCTTGATTTGATTTGTGGAGTACATCAGTAGGTTATACAGAAAACGGATATAAGTCTGAAACTAGCTTTCTTAAGGTGAGGATATTTCACTTCTTGCATGTGAGAGTGGCAGCTCCTCTCTTACAGCCACATATAATGAAACAGTACAAAGGAACACCGCCAATTGTAGCGTATCTTAAATATCTGTTGATTCATCAAGAGCCAAACGGAATAATATACAGTTCTTTAAATCGTGCCTCATTTTTTCTTTCAATATCAGCGTTAATATTTGCTATACGTCACTCAGTGGTGTGGCGTGACATTGGAATTCGTGTTACCAGTTTCCGAAGTCTGGAACTATTTGGATCTACTATTAAAATTCCGTTCTCGATATTCTTCTTAATGAAGTCCCCATCAGAATAAGGTTGTTTAGCAAAAGAAATATTCCAAGCGAATGCATAACTTGACTCGGTTGAAGTGACACCTACTTTGATGAAACAGAAAGTAGTGTCCTCTGCAGAAATATTTCAGACCTTAACTCTGCAAGCTTGCTGTTTCTTTCTTTAGATCTAGACCAAATTATTTTCAAACCGTTGTTTTGGTAAAGATTTATTTTAAAAATAATAATTTGTAAGAAAATCATTAATTTTTATATTATGCTTATTCATTTCAAATTTAAAAAATTAATTTCATAAACTGTTCTCGAGCCGCAATGTGAACACAGAAGAGCCGCATGCGGCTCGCAAGCCGCCCTTTGGCCACCGTTGTTTTAGAATAAAACGACGTTTCGGGTTCGGTCACAAAGAGAATACAACTGAAAAAAAAACGTTGTTATTGTTCGGTTGTTGTTTTTTTTTGTTTTTTTAATTTGTTTTTTTTAAATTTGATTCTAAATAAAAATTAATAGATGTACGCGTTTTGTAAGTGTACTAAAAAGAAGAAAATAATTTAAAACTTGTAAGTTCAAGTACTTTAAATTAATATGACTAGGGAGGAGTTTTCCCATGAGTGTGAAAGAGAGATTTATAAGTTAGAGAATGCCAGAACTGCATATGTTAAACCTGATAAGCGCCCACCCCACGTTTTAAGTCATATTAAATAAAAGAACTTGAACTTATAACTTTTAAATTATTTTCTTCTTTTTAGTCCACTTATAAAAACGTGGGTTTTTTTAAATATTTTTTACCCCTATTTATTTTTAAATCCCTTGTATTAATGTAGCCGAGTGGTGGCTAAGTTAAATAAAAAACAATGAACTCCAATTCACTCGGTAGGATATCAAACAGTTTATTCCAGCATTACAATAAGAATGGGCCATGAACTAGTTAACACATCCGTCATCCATGCGCCACCTCAACACTATTTTACGCACACTCTCCTCTCACACAGACCAGGGGCAGTGTGTCACTCGCCCACCGGTGTGTCCCTGCTAATCACGTGACTGACCCCCCGTGCATTAAAACACCGGTAGTTGGTCAGTCACTCTGGGTGAACTCCAGTCGCCTCGAGGGCTGGAGTAAATCTGCACTGACCCGTGAAGGTCACTACAGCAGACTGCTGAAGTCAACTCTAGCAGACGGCTACAGTTTCCCCAGGCCCCTGAATGCCAGCGCCCTCGCTGGTCAAAATATTGTTTTGCCGAAGCAAACAAAGAAAAGCATATCACCCATAATGACAATCATGAGAATGAAGTATATGGTGGCAGTCTGTAATGAATGATTTGACAGATGAGATGGATGTGTATTTAGTCATTCAATCAAGCTTTCTTTTGAACGCTATCAGAAATTACACAGTGCACATTTACACGTGTAAATGGGAGCAAAATGTACATGATGCATGGAACAAAGCGAATAAATGGACAGACTGTTACTGACTCAAAAAGAACACTTTGAATAAACATAACAAATAAAGTTTGTCAGTGGTAACTGTCTTAGTCACTTCCAGGTCTACCTGATCTAATGATTATACCAGGTCATGTACTTAGTATATGACCAATGCATCAAAGCTCACACTAGCGCTTCTGTCTGCCACTAATGAAAAGGTAATTAACCTTAACTAAATTTTCTTGCAACGCATTATTAAAGTGAAAAACATTCTCAGCAAAGTGTCAACAAAGACGAAAATTACAGTGGCAGTCATCACATATTTACAAATAGTATTTCAAGAACTTGCAGACATGTCATAGGGAAGCTCGCTTCACTAGGCAGTGAAAAAAAAACATTTGATAATTCAATAGGATTCAAATATGCCTGGTCATAATCTCAGACCCTACAAAATCCAACATTAGCACAATATGAGTAGCCTTATGCAATGATTTCAAATCTTGTGGCAATCAAAAATGTCTACGTGTCCGTTTTGGCACGTTGGGCGATGCGAGCTGACCTGCGAGGTACCCCGGGTGGCGGTAGGTCCACTCCTGCATCGGCTTGCTGAGATGGCCTTATCCAGGCCGTGACCTGTCCAGCTCCTGCTTCTTTGGGGAGCCATGTCCTCTGGCTTGTTGATGACCTGGTTAGTTGGGGTGTTTCCGTGATACTGGTCTAGGTGGGTTGTGGTCAGGGGAATTAGACCATCGTACCCGTGACCCAAGTCAGCCATGTTGGGCCGTTCTGGTCTGATAGGCTCTTCTAAAACATTGTTTGTTCGTGTAGAGCTGTTGACGGTTGTTTTAGTGGTCAAGTGATTCTGCTCAGGCCTGCATCGTTCTGACCTAGGCCAGATAGGACCTTTGTGAGAATCTTTTGCAGGTGTGCTCTCTTTAAGGAAGGCATCCGTAGTCACTTGTTTATGTTTTCGGCTTTCTCTTGAACGTAATTGCCGTTGAAGGCCATCGGCATGATATGTCGTCTTGCTGAAAGTTGAGATATCAGGAATTTGAAATCCACAATAAGATTTACGACGGTTCAAAGTGTTACGTTGCTTGATTACCCGTTCTTTGACTCTGCCGTGGCAGACAGTACAACAATCCATATTTTCACTGTCCCTCAGTGGACGAGATGACCTGTCGCTCCCCACACTACGTGGCTTCCGTGAAGTGTGCTGCCAGTTACATGTATTGTGACTGGTTCCCCTGTCCCTGTCATCTTTGTTTTGCGAACTTGGGGACGCTGTCATGGAGCGTAACGTTGCAGTTTGTTGGACTGGAGTGGACATCTCAGACCCTCGCGCCTCTTTTTCCTGGTTACCAGGTAAATCTGGGGTTGTGAGGAAATGAGGGGTCCCAGTGTGGTGGTCGACATAACTCTTCTTGGCACGGCAGTCATCCTCTAGGTGGCCTTTTCTGTTGCACCACAGACATACCGTTGTTCGGCGACGGGATTTCCGTTTGTTTAACTTGGGATGTCTGGGTGCTGGTGGACAGTGGACACCGTTAGCGACCATGTCCCCTCGGTGCTGTTGTATGGAGAGGTGGAGCCTCTCTTCCACAGCCGCGACCTGCTGGTTGATGTAGGCCAGTAGTTGTGGCGTAAGCTGTGTGAATGTGAGGTCTGGAGGCGGTACTGTCAGAGGCTGGACAGGGTCGGCGACGTCAGGGAGGTCCTCTCTCATCGACCGTTGAGTAGGGGTGGTGACGTCTCTCTGATCACCCCATCTTTGTATTATGAAACGTAGCAGTTTCTCATGGGTGTTTATTTCTTCAGGTGCCCGATCGAACACTTCCTGGCGGGCACGCCCCTCCAATGCGTCCAGGATCCAGATAACTGCGTAGGCAGGGGGCACAGGCTGTAATTGTAATAGGAGCTGTGCCTTTCTGACAAACGGTTCTGCTCCGCTCTCACCCGTGAACCTGGGTAGCTCGGGCAGGCGAGTGAACTGCTCTACTTGTTCCATTCTTTTCGGATTGAAACGACTGTTGTAAAACTGATATTCCTACCTCAAGTGAATCCTGCCGACAACGCCAAACTGTAGCCGAGTGGTGGCTAAGTTAAATAAAAAAAACAATGAACTCCAATTCACTCGGTAGGATATCAAACAGTTTATTCCAGCATTACAATAAGAATGGGCCATGAACTAGTTAACACATCCGTCATCCATGCGCCACCTCAACACTATTTTACGCACACTCTCCTCTCACACAGACCAGGGGCAGTGTGTCACTCGCCCACCGGTGTGTCCCTGCTAATCACGTGACTGACCCCCCGTGCATTAAAACACCGGTAGTTGGTCAGTCACTCTGGGTGAACTCCAGTCGCCTCGAGGGCTGGAGTAAATCTGCACTGACCCGTGAAGGTCACTACAGCAGACTGCTGAAGTCAACTCTAGCAGACGGCTACATTAACTTCACCGCCGTCTCTCAATCTCTGTCGTTCGTCGTCGGGCAGACGGGAGGAAAAACAAAAGTAAATAAAACAAACCCGTAAAAACAAAGTTTTTGACTATAAATCCCTTATATATGAGACATAACTAAAAGTATTGATTATTTTCCAATGCGACAAATATTTACAGACTTTACTCCCCCTTGCTTTTAACCCGTGAGAGAGAGGGGAAAGGTCTTGTCACAGATCAATGGACGGAACTCAGCGTGACACATAAAATGTAAACAAAAGCACGCCAGTACACCTGGTTAAAACACGAGATGTGTTAACCGATGGCTGGCGTGAAGTCAAGTGACCCGTAAAATGTAAACAATAGCGACCGCTACATATAGTTTATGTAGATAAACTAATAAAACAAACCCGTAAAAACTAAGTTTTTGACTATAAATCCCTTATATATGAGACATAACTAACAGTATTGATTATTTTCAAACGCGACAAGCATTTACAGACTGAATCTGTCTTAACTGAACTTTACTTCATAACCCTAGAAAGGGTGGGGGGACGACTGAGCTCAGCATGGCACGTAAAATGTAAACAAAAGCACGCCGATACTTCGATGGGTCGACGTCAAAGCGTCAACTCAAACTCTCACGTGGGAAAAACAAAACAATAACAAACCGTTAATTTGAATTACATAAGGATAAACTAAAAATGCATTAATTTATTTACGGTACGTTCGATCGATCTAAAATTTTGATACGATGCATTGTTTGGTGAGACGGGTCCGTGTGCCACATTTCAGCTCGATCGGATCACGGAAAGTGTGTCATTTTTTACTTCTGTTTTTCCGCCCGCCCAAGACAGAGACGGCGGTGAAGTTAATATAAGGGATTTAAAAATGCATTAATTTAATAACTGTACTACAATCGATCGATCTGAAATTTTGATACGATGCATTGCTAGGTGACACGAGACTATGTGTCAATTTCAGCTCGATGGCATCACGGTAAGTGGGGCATTTTTTACTTTTATTTTTCCGCCCGACGACGAACGACAGAGAGAGACGCCGGTGAAGTTAATATAAGGGATTTAATAAAACACCCCGTAAAAACAAAGTTTTTGACTATAAATCCCTTATATATGAGACATAACTAAAAGTATTGATTATGTTCAAACGCGACAAACGTTTACAGACTGAAACCGAAATTATCTCCCATGGCTTTAAAACTGGGGAAGAGGGGAGGGGGGGTGGACATGGACGGGTGGCGTCAACGCGTTAGCTCAACTCCTGGTGTAAACCACCTGGTTAAAACACGAGATGTGTTCACCGCTGGCTGGCGTGAAGTCAAGTGACCCGTAAATGTAAACAAAAGCGGTAAGTGGGTCATTTTAAATCCCTTATATTAACTTCAAAATATTGTCGTCATCTCTTCGTACGTCGGTGGGGCGGAAAAACAAAAGTAAAAAAATGACACACTTTCCGTGATGCCATCGAGCTAAAATTTGGCGCATGGACCCGTCTCACCTAACAATGCATCGTATCAAAATTGCAGATCGATCGACCGTACCGTAATTAAATTAATGCATTTTTAGTTTATCCTTATACAACGTATGTAATTCAAATTCACGGTTTGTTATTGGTTTTTTTCCGCGTGAGAGTTTGAGTTGACGCGTTGACGACGACCGTCGTGCCGACACCCCCTCACGTCCCATCCCCCGTTATTAAAGACAGGGGACATCACTCGGTGTCAGTCTGTAAATGTTTGTCGCGTTGGAACATAATCAATACTTTTAGTTCTGTCTCATATATAAGGGATTTATAGTCAAAACTTTGTTTTTACGTGTCTTTTTATTTACTCTTGTTTTTCCGCCCGACGACGAACGACAGAGAGAGACGCCAGTGAAGTTAATATATGGGATTTAAAAATGACCCACTTTCCGTAATGCCATCGAGCTGAAATTTGGCGCATAGACTCGTGTCACCTAACAATGCATCGTTTCAAATTTTCAGATCGATCGAAATACCGTAATTATATTAATGCATTTTTAGTTTATCTCTATACAGCGTATGTAATTCAAGTTCACTGTTTGTTATTGGGGGTTTTTTCACGTGACAGTTCAATCACGCGTTGACGCCACCCGTCGATGCCCACACTCCCTCCCGTCCCTTCTCTCATTTTTAAAGCCAGGGGATATCACTCGGTGTCAGTCTGTAAATGTTTGTCGCGTTTGAACATAATCAATACTCTTAGTTATGTCTCATATATAGTCAAAAACTTTGTTTTTTACGGGTCTTTTTTATTTATAACCAAACACCTCATAAGCGCCCGCCCAACGTTTTAATACCACGGTGATGTGGTAATTGGGTGAACTCATGGATGTCAACAAAAGCAGACGGTTACAGATGCTTATATAGAGATAAACTAAAATATACATTAATTTAATTAAGGTACATTCGATCGATCTGAAATTTTAATACAATGCATTGTCATCCAATATCTATCTGTGGTAAAATTTTGAGTTCTCTAGGACCATCAGAAGTGGTTTAATTTTGCAATGGGCAAATTTCAAAAATTGCGGACAGACATGAACAAAAGCAAGTTAATAAAAACGTGGTAATAAAAATAACAAAATAGAAATTGAATGTTGATTATGCTAGAGATGTGCTCCATGTTTGGCCAAAATCGATCACTACATGTAGAAATTCAGGCAGAATACACATAAATAATTAATCGGCATCCTTCCATCTCGCGAGACGATGGCGCATCACCATTGAGTCGGGTTGCATTTCCTCGAGTTGCTGTGCAGTCCTATCCTTGAGTGACAGTCTTTACCACAGCTTTTACACACGTGTCCTGTGTTTCCAATTTGGAAGCCCTCATGCATGCTCATGCGCCCCTTGGGGGTGCATACACCACTGTTTAGGAACGTATTAAAAGAATACGTTTTATTAAATGAAAACTTTTGAAATTGAAAACTGTAAAGAATCTTTAGCTATTCCCGCACTGACTTTAGAAGGCTAATTGGATAGGACTGTAACATTGTGGGGAACATGGGTACTGCTATAAAATGGTAGGTAACTTGGATACTACTGTATATAGGAGGGAACTTTGTGGATAGTGCTTTAATATGGTAAGAAACATGGATACTGCTGTAAAATGGTAGAGAACTTTGATACGAATGTACCTTGTTAGGGAACTTGGATACAACCTTGACATCCATGGTAATATGGAGATTGCTGTGACGTATAAGTTAACATGGAAATAACCGTTAAGGCCAGTGAACTTTTTTCAAAATTAATATTTTTTAAAAATTATAAATGACAGATCAGTTACAACTTTCCAACTTAAATTCAGATCCACAACAAAATTATAACATCATCTTCACCGATCCAAATCACACTTCGCAATTAATCTCTGCACCAAATGCTCTAACACTTCAACCAGTTAAAACGCAAGTGAAAAATAAAAAAAATCATGGTTCTCATTATTAACAGGAATAAAGAGTTAATAAAAAGAAGTTAAAAAAGAATATTTGATGTATTTTAATAATAATTAGACTTTAAAATCCCATCTACAAGAAGGAATTAAATGCAAATCAATAAGGGAAACTACACCTCAAGATTTTAGAGAAAAATAAAGGCAATAAGATGAAAACAATCAATTACCATCTTCCAAAGAACATTACAACAAAATATTCTATCATGAAGGACATTCAACAGCCTATTTCCTCTAAATGTGTAACATAATCCTTCCCGCTTCAAACACACTTATTTTGCCTTAACGCTGAAATAATTCTATATTTGTTCTTCTTTTTGTGTAGTTGTTTTTCTTTTCGAGCAAACCAACGTCCATGACCAGTTTCATCAAAACGACGTGAATATTTAAAACGATTTATAATAGCTTTTATTTCATTCAGACTGAAATAAAATCATGCGTGAATTTTTTTTAGGTGTGTTTTAATGATCTTTTAAAACAATCATTTTCCATGTTCTTGTTCTTTAATGTGCAGTTACACAATATCCTCTTAGAATTATCCACAATTATGATGCAATTGTTTCTATAGATTTTGGGGTCACCATTGACAACTGAACGTTGAGAGTTTTCAAGGAGACGCTGGGGCGATAACTTGGCAACCACGGGGCCACTCAAGTATATTTAACATGATATTAGAAGGAAAATAAATGCAACACGCCACCCTTCCCTGTCCTTGTCCAATTAAATATGCCAACTTGTCATATAGGCTGTTCCTAATAAAGAAGACCAAAGAAAACATTGATAACCCAGAACAAATTTTAAAAAAGAGCTGCCAGATTCATTACTGGAGAATATTCAAAACTGACATGAATAACACCATTAGTTAAATCATTAAACCTTGAAACACCATAGTAGGGGTCTCCAAACTTTTCAGCCGGAGGGCCGGATTAACTGTAAAACAGCGGTTGGGGGGGGGCCAAATAAGAAAAAATAAAAACATACATGTTGTTTTTAAGTATATATTTAATATTATTATATTTATAATATTAATATTATTTAATGTTATATTAAATATTATTTAATAATACATTGATGCACTGCACATGAATACATGTATTAGTGGGAATGGTGAAATTGTTACCTGGATGCCAAAATATTAGATATTTCTGGCTTTAGATTTGATGTCCCTAACATCAACAGTGACCTGAGATTATCATCAGACAAGTTAGTTCTCAAATTGTTTTTCACGTATTTCATCCTCGAAAGTGTCTGTTCGCACAAGTATGTTGTTCCAAAGATTGAAAGGTATCTTGATGCAAAAGCTTTGACATTAGGAAAGTCTTCTTTGGGCAAAAACTGGTAAAAACTCAAAAGCCCTTCTTTGAACTTGTCCCTAAGGAAGTCATTTGCTTGCAAATCAATCACCTCAAGCTGCAGTTCATCTGAGCAACTGGCCACATCTGCTTCAAATGGATTTTGAAATATCCTAACTTCTTCTGCCTTTGAATCCAAGTCAGAAAACCGCTCCTGAAACTGCAGCTGGAGGTCTTTGATGATCTCGCATGCAAATGATGTGGGGAACTCAGCTGTTGCTTCAGCCATGAAGACCTTGCACTGCTGAAAGTGTGTCAAGTTGTTGGCCTGTACTTGTTCCAAAAACAAGACAAGTTTAGCTCTGAAGGCCTTTAGGTGATTGTATAGATCAGAAACTAGATTTGTCTCTCCTTGAAGTTTTAGGTTCAGAAATTTTAAATGACCAGTAATGTCTGCAGAAAAGGCCAATTTCCATACCCACTCTTCATCAGTCAGTAATGGCTGTGGTTTTCCTTTACTTTCTAGGAAGTCATGTATTTCCTTTCTTAATTCAAATACTCTACTCAGAACTTTCTCACAACTTAGCCATCTTACTGCTGTATAATATGGTAAATCTTGCGATTCTGTGTCTGTATCTTTCAACATGTCTCTGAACATATGGTGGATTAAGGGGGGGGGGCTGAACGGGCTAAAGCCAGGGGCCCCCGATGATTTAGGGCCCCCAAACTTAGCATATTTTATAATAAATGTGGACAAATGTATACATCCATTGCTGAAAATATGATAAATTAATAAAATCTCATCTATTAAAATGATCTCTTTTCCCACATGATAGTCTTAGCAGTCAAAAAACCTGATTTGATAGGCTCAATAACAGAAATTATTAAAGAATATTATATATATATTTTAAATTGACAAACCTAAATGAGCTCTCGTGGCCGAATGTGAAGTACTAAGGCTTATGGTGCAAGCGGTTGCGGGTTCGATCCCCGGGTGGGGTGTGAATTAATTTTTTTCATGTGTTTTTTAATTTTATAAATTGTCTTTTACACTCAATTTTAGGATACCGGCAAAAAGTTATTTCTTCGAATTCGGGTTTTATATGAATAATCATTTTGGATGAATATTCACTAGTTACAGTCTTAAAATAGCTGCTAGCAATCATTTTATCTAAAGGTACACTGGCTGGATAGGGCCCCAGTTTGAATTGCAGCCAGGGGCCCCGTGCAGTCTTAATCCGCCCCTGCTCTGAACTGTCTATGGTTGAGCCCATGTGACCTTATTAAATTCCCCATCTTCACCACAGGATTCAGTACACTGCTAATGTCCACATATTTAGCACACAAAGCTTGCTGGTGAATAATACAGTGCAGGAACATTGGTTGTGGAATGTGTTTCTCATTACATATCTGCTTCACTTGTCCAACAAAGCCTTTCTTTATGCCACTCATGTTCTTTCCCCAATCAACAGTCAAGCAAGTCAAGTTAGTCCAGTCCAAGTTATAATCAACAAATGTTTTTCACAATTCATTGAATATATCCTCTACGGTAGCTGTGCCATACATGCTATGTAGAGAAGCCAGCTCTTGCGTTATGTTCATGTCTTCATCCACACCTCTAATGAACACAAGCAGTTGAGAGGTGGAACAGCTGTCCAGCGATTCATCCATTGCAATTGAAAAATGGCGAAACCGGCTTGCATTTTTCGCTAATTGAGTCACAGTGTTTTCACCCAAGTCTGCAACACGACGAGCAATGGTATTTGCACCCATAGCTACATTTTTAAATTCGTTGGACTTTTCTGGGCAAAGTTCCTCAGCTACCTCCAACAAACATTCCTTCACTACTTCACCATCTGTAAATGGTTTGCCACTTTTAGCCAGGACATAGGCAACTTTATAACTGGCCTTTGTTAAGGATTCATTTTCATTTGAGGATTTACTGAAAATTGTCCTCTGAAAAGTGAGTTGATTTTTTATTTTGGAAAATTTTACAGCACGGACTTTACCCTTCAGCTGTTCATATTTCTCCCGATGTTTGCTTTCATGATGACGGCGCAGGTTGTGTTCTTTCATCATAGACACGGTTTCATTGCAAATCACACACAATGCTTTCTCGTCGGATTTGATGAAGAAGTATTTCAATCATCTTGAAACTGCCGACACTCATTGTCTATTTTTCTTTTTCCTCTTCTCGGCCATTTTCGGATTCTAAAAATAAAAGTGAATTCAACATGAATAAATAGTGAAACTGTAAGAATCTTGCACACACTATCGCTCAAAAATGAACACTGGTAAATAATTATCACTAATTACAATAGAGTGCAACACATTTCACAATTTTGACCAATATACATACTGTATAACACCAACAATATGACAACGTTTAGTACGTTCCTTAGTCCGATATACATATGCATACATACTATTACCCATGTGTGTAATGACAAGTCACATTGAGTTCACATCTCTTTTAGCGTTGGCCACATAGTTAAACTTTATAACACTAGGCCAGAAAAATATATCAATCATTATCCATGCCATGAAAGAATGTAAATTATAATAGCAAAGAAGAGAAAGAAAAAATATATATTAAGTATAGTATATAACATATATATGGCAGTAGGTATGTACACTAGTGTAATAACTGTTATCCTTATTTTTCATAACGAAACTGAAACTTACCTTTGAAGGGACAACTGTATGCAGTAGCAATACTATTTTTTTTTAATTGAAAAAATATCACCCACCTTTTAATTTTCCTTTGTTCACACGTAGCGCTGTTTGACTAGCGGTAATGCGCGCCTTGATAGCACTCTCTTTAGTTATGAAATCATAGAAAGTAGAAACTCTTATTTAGTAAGAGAAGCTTTAGTAGACTTCCGGAAACGGCGGTGTTTGCCTTCGCTAGTGTTATTCTCAAATTTTTATTGTAAAATACAGATAAAAATATTATATTTTTAAAATTATTACAAGGTCTCCAGGGGCCGGATCAGAGGGCCTCGCGGGTCACTATAGGATAGAAGAACCAAGAGTAAAGCAGTAATTATACTAGTGCTGTGGAAGTTTTAAAAATTTAACGATTAATCGAGAAATTAATCGTTAACTTCCGATTAAATTATTAACGATTAAATTATTTTTAACGATTAATTGACCAATTACATATCCGATGTTGTCATTCCTTGCCAAGACCGTAGTTGGTTGAAAAATGACTTATAAAGGAGAAATTCTAGTATTATTTAGATTTTCAACAAGAACTTTTAATAAGTGTTACTTATGACATCATAATTTTTAATTTTTGGCAATGTCCGAAATTCGGGCGTGGAATTGATCGCCCGAAGAAACCAGGAAAACCAACACTTTATCAACATTTTATAAATCTAATAAGAATGCAGGACTAGACACAAACCATTGATAAGCGTAAGACTCAATAATCTTCTGTGTAGAATTAGTGTCTGTAACAGATAAGATAAGATAAGATAAGATAAGATACTGTTAACCGTCCACAACGCACAAATTATGGAGCACGTGGATGAATCATTCTAACGTTGGCCCGGGTGCTGACAAACCACGCTACACCACTGGGGGTGTGGGTGTTATTTTTCATTCCTCCTAAACCTACTTAATGACCCCCCTCCAAATCACCAAAAAATGGACTCGAAGAAAAGTGATCTACTATTCATGAGTAGCATACAGATCTCTTTACTCGAGGTAGCCAAAAAGTCAAGGTGCCCTAGGAAACCCTCAAGTTGCACACAGTCAGTGTCTCAGCGAAATTTATTTGGCCCTTGGATTAAGTAATATTTTTTTCTGTTCTAGATATTTAATCGCAGACGGTTTTTTTTAATGCTATAAAAATCTACCAGTCTTTTCACCTGACATTTGACATATGAACATCTCAAAAGACAGTCTAACAGACGTGTCCAGCGTCAGCTTACCAGACGAGGGTCAATTTAACCGGCTATAAATGCTTGGACAGAATGTCTCGGATGGTCACAACACAAGGTGTGAGACGGCAGGTATTTAGATACGTGTACACGTAATACCACAGTTGTATCTCATTGAGACCATAATAGCTTTTCTGTTGTCGAATTTAAAGTGAGCTTTGCAGAATCGTTTGAACGCGAGTTTTCAATTTACCAGGTTTTTATAAACTTTCTCAAAGTGTTGTATAGTGACACACGCTGTAGGTGATGTCGATAGGTTTTAGGCACAACCATTCAAAAAACAAACTGACACACTGGTTTCTAATTTTATTATTTATTTTTTTAGTTTTAGTCAATTTAACAAAGGATTTCTTTTAAAATAATTTTTTATTATTGTAAAATTATTTTTAGAATCTATTTACTCTTAAAGACACCCACCAGATAAATATCTTGTTGGTCTTTCACTAGTTTCATACAATGGCAACTTCAGGAAAGCTCGTGCAGTGTACTGTTACCCGTTTGAGGATGCATAGACTCTATGCGTGGGGAAATAGCTAATTTGAAGTTCAACGTCTTTCAAATCAACAAGGTCTAATATAACTTTAGATAGTTTCAACAAATTAAAGCTTTGTCAGTTATAGATGTTCGTTTTATTTGATCAAATTGTTTACTTTATACCGGGATAAAAGAGAAAGAAAATAGCGCTTGGGTCGCGTTGCTCCAGTCACGGTTTAAATAAGTGCTGGCAATACAGGCAACTAACTGTCTGACGATACATAGGGAAATAGAAAAAATGACCAAATTTTAAAATGCAAGGAAATTTATTTCAGAGAAACGAAGAAAATTATATTCAATGGATTAAATCTTGCGCAAACATTGTATCAAAATGATGCCATTATATTATACATGTACTTAAATTCAAGTGTACCTTCTGTACTATTCCATTTTATATAATCTGGTTTTAAAGAAATGTAGGTTTGTTAAACTCAACTGAAAACAAAAAACTTATTATTTAAATTTCCTAATAACTTAAATTAATCTTTTTGATATGAAGTCTTAGTTTATTCGGGGTTCTTACGTTTGACTTGTAGACTGTATATGTCTCTATTTTGTATATTCGTTTCTAAAATTATTTAATGAAAATTTTAAAATAGTTTTATTATTTATTTTAATTCTCTTGCATGTGATATTTTTTCGATTTGTGTGATATACGGGTTGAAAATAATTCTTACATAAAAACGTGGGCCACCATTTTTTTAAAGCATCTGTAAAACTTTTTTGAAAACAAAGATATTTCGAAACAAAGGTCTCATGGTTACAGATACACAATTTTTCAGAAAATAAGCACACGGAAACTATTCATCTTGATTCGTTACCTTTCCTACAACATGGTTCAATGGCCGTAGCTCTAAAGACAGATTATTAACAAATGTAATCTATTACAGGGACTCAAATTTTTTTTAATGTTTGATAGCAAACCAGACATTGCTATCAATACTTTTGCAATACGTTTCGTGATTTTTTTTAAAAAAAGTAATTAAAACTCGCATAGTATTTAAACGCAATTTCCAACAAAGTATTCCCGATTTTTTTTTATTCAAGGGAAATCGTTCTAGATTCTAGAGTCACACCAAGAATCTGTCAATATAATGCGCACCGCGCAACAGTCTAAATTATTAGCATTCACAAAGCGGCAAACCCCATTAACTATCATTCTAGATTATATTAAAAGTCATTTCAAATCAATAATTCTAAAACTAAACAAAACAATTGCTATCAACAAATTGCTGCTAAAATTACGGGCGGGAGTCGACCGAAAAGAGATTTTGGAATAATTCCTTCCCCAACATTGTTCTAAATATTATTAGCTATCGTTTGGCGTTTATGGTTGGCGAGAAAATGATAAAATACTGATATTTTTCGTTTTTTTTAAAAAAATTTCTAGGAAATCAAGTAAACCTTTTCGGTAATTTTTGTGGCCTGTGCACATCCTTAGGATCTCCTTAACATGTTTTGCAAAACCCGAATCCTCTATCTGGTATGGTTCAGGGGGAGTTGCTGTTCAAAGCTCGAAAAAACAGGCCGGGCATTTCAAATATTTAAACGCATTTCCTTAGGGAAATTGCGTTTCAAATGTGTAAATTAACACATCGACGCCAAAATGTCGACTTATCACATAAGGCCGCCAACATTGCTAAGTCCCTTCTCTGCCAGTGTATCCTCGTCAACTTCTTAGGTCACTGGATACTAGCATCATATATCATCGAATTGAATTAATGTCCCACAACGTATTTATATTCGATCTATCCATCGCCATAATAAACAATCATACATTGCCATCACCAAAGTATACCTTCAAATTAAGGCTTAAATTTATTTGAGTACATTTTCTGCCACAAAAAAGAATAGGTTTCTGTCCGATATCAAGATTCATTCAACTTAATGTCTGAGAAGTACTACCATCTTTTCTCAGACATCCAGTTGCATTCAACTTAATGTCTGAGAAGTACTACCATCTTTTCTCAGACATCCAGTTGCATTCAACTTAATGTCTGAGAAGTACTACCATCTTTTCTCAGACATCCAGTTGCATTCAACTTAATGTCTGAGAAGTACTACCATCTTTTCTCAGACATCCAGTTTCATACAACTTAATGTCTGAGAAGTACTACCATCTTTTCTCAGACATCCAGTTGCATTCAACTTAATGTCTGAGAAGTACTACCATCTTTTCTCAGACATCCAGTTGCATTCAACTTAATGTCTGAGAAGTCCTACCATCTTTTCTCAGACATCCAGTTGCATTCAACTTAATGTCTGAGAAGTACTACCATCTTTTCTCAGACATCCAGTTGCATTCAACTTAATGTCTGAGAAGTACTACCATCTTTTCTCAGACATCCAGTTGCATTCAACTTAATGTCTGAGAAGTACTACCATCTTTTCTCAGACATCCAGTTGCATTCAACTTAATGTCTGAGAAGTACTACCATCTTTTCTCAGACATCCAGTTGCATTCAACTTAATGTCTGAGAAGTACTACCATCTTTTCTCAGACATCCAGTTGCATTCAACTTAATGTCTGAGAAGTACTACCATCTTTTCTCAGACATCCAGTTGCATTCAACTTAATGTCTGAGAAGTACTACCATCTTTTCTCAGACATCCAGTTGCATTCAACTTAATGTCTGAGAAGTACTACCATCTTTTCTCAGACATCCAGTTGCATTCAACTTAATGTCTGAGAAGTACTACCATCTTTTCTCAGACATCCAGTTGCATTCAACTTAATGTCTGAGAAGTACTACCATCTTTTCTCAGACATCCAGTTGCATTCAACTTAATGTCTGAGAAGTACTACCATCTTTTCTCAGACATCCAGTTGCATTCAACTTAATGTCTGAGAAGTACTACCATCTTTTCTCAGACATCCAGTTGCATTCAACTTAATGTCTGAGAAGTACTACCATCTTTTCTCAGACATCCAGTTGCATTCAACTTAATGTCTGAGAAGTACTACCATCTTTTCTCAGACATCCAGTTGCATTCAACTTAATGTCTGAGAAGTACTACCATCTTTTCTCAGACATCCAGTTGCATTCAACTTAATGTCTGAGAAGTACTACCATCTTTTCTCAGACATCCAGTTGCATTCAACTTAATGTCTGAGAAGTACTACCATCTTTTCTCAGACATCCAGTTGCATTCAACTTAATGTCTGAGAAGTACTACCCTCTTTTCTCAGACATCCAGTTGCATTCAACTTAATGTCTGAGAAGTACTACCATCTTTTCTCAGACATCCAGTTGCATTCAACTTAATGTCTGAGAAGTACTACCA
>CALYLW010000139.1:1497860-1512339 GCA_944989445.1 Ampullaceana balthica | reverse complement strand
ATTCCTACCATCGTTTCTCCGACATTTTATCACTACATAAAGTTCCATTAACTTTTCATGACATAGGAAAATTCATAGAGTGCAGTGTAATATTTCCACTGACACGTCGTAAGAACTAACAGTCTGAACCCATATCTTACATCATATTTAATTTATAATGCACAGCTTGAGTCCTTTATTGTCCTTTACTTTCCCTTATTTACCTTTCTTGTCCTTATACCCTTACCCATTTTTAACCATCCTGCCCTTAAATGTTTAATGCTTTTTTCCAGCCATGTCTTTCGGATTAATTTTTCTTGGAATGTTGGCCTTTATTTCTGTAATGTCTTCACACCTAAGCACGGCTCAGTGGTCCGTAAGTCTGGGATGGGGCGGAGCTGGTAACGGCAAACGATCCAACGACCTGAGGTCAATCCTTGGTTTGGATGGTGACCGGATTCAACCAAAAACTGACAGATGGACCTCAAACACGGAACCTTGTATTAGGAAATCTTCCTGGGGTAAGGTTTAAAATAACTTTAAAATGTTTGCTTAATTAAGCCTTAACGAAAACGCCAGCTCAGAGACTTTAAAGCAAAACTAATTGAGTGTTCTTGACTAAGCCTCCAGGTGATTGCCAGGTGATGGTTCTTGATTGCTTGTGTGGATGCAGGGTGTTAGCGAGGGTCAAGCAATGACTTTGTGCGAATTCGAGTAATCTCATTCCTCTATCATTTGTTTCACCCCAGCCAAATTTTTACAAATTTTACAACTGTACCTGACCATTGCTGGTACGCGTCAGGTCAAACCTTTCCATTCCAGTCGCCAATTATATTAGAATGTCTTTTCTTTGTGTTCTCTTGATGACTCGTTCAAATATTTTCATATCTAGTATCAATAAAGAACAAACAAGGTCTTTTCATGGTGCAGATATAGGAAGTGACCATAATCTTGTCCTAACTAGACTTAAGCTGAAACTGAAGTTAAATAGAGGAAAAACAAATCTGCGCATTCGTTTTGATCTGGACAAACTAAAAGACCCTGAAATTGCGGAGATATTCCAGGCCAAGGTAGGTGGCAAGTTTGAAGCATTGGCCACTATCGACCAAGATGTAGAAGCCTTGGCTAACAACTTGAAAGAAATTCTAACAGCAGAAGAAGTCATAGGTAGGCAACGAATCAAGAAACAGCATTTGGCTACCAACAAGATTCTTGATTTATGTGATGAAAGAAGAATGGTAAGGAAAAACAAAAATTCTAATCAGATTACAGCAGATAAATACAGGTTGACTAATACAAAGATCAGGAAGGAGATGAGGCAGGCCAAAGAGGAATGGATAGATAATCAGTGCCGCACAGTGGAAGATAGCATAGCTGCCAGTAATACTAAGAAAGTGCATGGGACTTTAAGAAATCTTACTAAAACGCACCAGGTGACAGCTTCGATAATTGAAGACAGTAAAGGCCAGCTCCTTACTGATAACATGGCGGTACTAAACCGATGGACAGAATATTGCACCGAACTGTACAATTGTAAAATCAATCCAGATAGCAACATACTACAGAAGCAACAGAACAGAGAGATGAATGATCCACCAGTGCTGTTGAGCGAAGTTGAAGAGGCAGTACGGAACTTAAAATGGGGTAAGTCACCTGGAGTTGACAATATCCCTGCTGAATTACTGAAACATGGAGGAGCAGAGGTAACGAAAGCCCTAACAAAACTCTGCCACAAAATAATTGAAAATAATGTATGGCCTAAAGATTGGACGCAGTCTCTAATCATACCATTACCTAAGAAAGGCAATACGAAACAGTGCCAGAATTATACAACAATCAGACTTATCAGCCACCCTAGCAAATTAATGCTAAAAATTATCTTCGGCCAGCTAAAGCCAATATCCGAGGAATTACTGGCAGAAGAACAAGCAGGTTTCAGACCAGACAGAAGCACAATCAAGCAGAGCTTCAACTGTCGCTTGCTCATAGAAAAATATCTACAGCACAAACGCGAACTCCATCACAACTTCATAGACTTCAAGAAAGCCTTGACCGAGTATGGCAAGAGGGACTTTGGCAAGTGATGAGAAGTTTCATCATTGAAGAATGGCTGGTAAAGGTGATCGAAGAACTCTACAATCAGGCAAGCAGTGCAGTTTTATTTAAAGGCTGCGTAGGGGTTCTTCAAATCGACGATCGGAGTCCACCAGGGCTGCATACTCTCACCTGTCCTGTTCAATATCTTCCTTGAAAAAATCATGCAAGAAACTGTCAGTGATCACAATACATCCATCTATATAGGTGGAAGACCCTTGTGCAACCTACGATTTGCTGATGACATAGATCTTTTGGCTTGAAGCAGTAAAGAACTACAGGAGCTCACTGACAAACTTGCAGACAGATAAGGTGCATATGAGATGGAAATTAGCCCAGAGAAAAGCAAGATATTGGTTAATTCCTCAGCTGCAAGTATGGCCAACATTGTAATGAACCAACAAAAGCTGGATGAGGTGCATAACTTTAAATATCTAGGAGCAATTAGATCCAGAGATGGTACATGTGAAGCTGAAATTCGAGCTAGAATTGGGTCGGCAATGGCCGCAATGGCGAAGTTGACCAAAATATGGAACAGCAAAAACATTAGCCTGCCAACAAAGCTCAGGCTTTACTGAACTCTCGTTAAAACCATTGTCCTTTACGGATGTGAGACCTGGACACTAATGTCAGCCACTAAAAGCAAGCTGCAGGCATTTGAAAACAAATGCATGAGGAAATTTCTCCAGATCTCCTATTTAGAACATAAGACCAATGAATATGTCTGGGACAGAAAAACTATATTGCGGGTCATCAAGAAACCATCATAACAACAATTAGGAGAAACAAGATGGCATGGTTCGGTCATGTACTGTGACATGATACCCTGACAAAAAGTATCCTTCAAGGCACTGTAGAAGGGGGCCGGCGAAGAGGTCGACAACGGAAAAGCTGGCTGGACAACATAAAGGAAATGGACAGGGATGAAATTGCATGAATTATTGGCGCGCCGCTCAAAATAGGCATGTGCGGAGATCGTTATCTGTTGTGTCCATGCGCTCCCCCCAACGACCGCGACGGTCACTGGACTGTTGATGATGATGATGAATTGAGTGTGCATTTAGGACGATAAAATTGGATTCGTTTTAAAAATGATATTACTTAAAAGCGTTAATCAGCAAACAATATGTTCATACACTTATTTGAGATTTAATTTATTCACGAAAAAAATATTTCATCATACTATTAAAAAACGTTTTTAAAAAACAGTTGATTCTTGACTCTGTAGCCTTAAGCCTCGACTCTGTAGCCTTAAGCCTCGACTCAGTAGCCTGGTGTCTCGTCAGTTGACCATGACATTTTTTTACATCCGGCAATATTGCCTTTTATAAATAATTGTAATGCATGATATAAAAACGCACCGGAAACGTTAAATTAACTCATGCACACAATATAATCGTGCGGCTACAAATATATTTTAAAAAACGCATTTTCAGAAATATTTTATATACCTTTACTTTTGTGGATCATTACAACACCTCCTACAGAGCAGTTTAAGTGTGAGCAGATCATTAAGGGTATAGTGTAAGTGTGTGTGTGTGGGGGGGGGGTAATCTATATATATAATTCTCTTCATGGGACCATGCAAGGCAAGTAAGCAGCAAAAATATGTGCAACCGAGCATGACGAATGACCCTCGCTCGGGTCAACTAAACACAGTTAACGGTTGGCAAGCGAAGGTAGTGGAGGGGTGGGGCATGTCTTGAGACAGCAATGTTTTTTACATTCACTTTCGAAGTTCCTGCACAGTGTGTATGTATTTCGTAGTATATTGGTTATTACATCCGCCTAACATGCGGAAGGTCTTAGGTTCAAGCCCAAGTGGCAACATATGTTTTTTTTAAATTTTTAAAAATGTCAATGCCTATTCTTTTCCCCCCTTTCTTAGCAAACATAAACACCGCTTCGCATGTCACGGAAAAAAAAAGCTTTGTTCAATGTTATATCAATTCCTTCACCAGGTACCTGTCTGTTTCTATTGGTCGCATATTTCGTTCATGGACGAAGTTGTTGCTCTCCAACTTGGCTTCATGGCTGTAATATTTGTTTATATATTGTGGCGATGTCCTAAATACTTACCAGAAATGCTTCGGTGGTCCCCCATCGTTCACCCGCGTTGATCCCATTTGTTCGTGCTACTGTTGGTGTCCGTTCTCCCCCTCCCTTTTTTTCTTGCACTATCTATGAGCAAGTCTGCGGCGTATGCTACGCCGCGGGGCGTCTAGTTAGTTTATAATTAGCAAAGTAATTCCTTTCGTTGTGTGAAGGATCGTTAAATTTTTTATGATCGGTGATATTTAATTTATTTAGTAATTTTTGTTGGGGTGATAGGTTTTTAAATGCATTTAAATTAGTTGTGGGATTATTTAGGGTTGGTTTTTTTTTAGTTATTGATATCTTTTACAAAGCCTTCAGTTATTATTTATTGAGTAGTTCAAAATGTAGGTTTGTATATCACCTTTTTAATAGGAACGGCATATTGTGACTTGTGAATTTTCATATTTATTACAAGTATTATTGAGTTCTTCACAATCTTAGGTGCAGATCAATACTGAATTTTAAATTCGCTTTATAAAGAAAATTTTTAAAGAATTGTTTTTGTCTGAAGGACATTGCACAATTTTCAATAGTGCTTTATTTATTTTTTTAAAATAATTTTCAGAATTGTCGATTAAATTTTAAGAATTATGTTATTGAATTTGAAGCTTGCGTCGAATATAATTTTATAATTTTCTTATGTAACTTTAAATTGTTTTTTTTTAAATTATTTTATAGTTTATTTTTTTATAGTAACCCACTTAGAAATAAACATAATATCCTGTATATTCTCAACGGTGGTCGGAGAGTACATGTAAATGTAAGCAGCCAATGTTCACGACTTCATAAAAATTGGTATTTTATAATAATACCTTCTTAACCCACTTCAAAATAATGCCTGAAAAAAATAACAAACTGCAATATTTTATCATTTTGAAAAGGGTCGTTTATTCTGCCATCACATGTGATAAAAAATAACAAACTGCAATATTTATTCTATCAGTTGAAAAAGGGTCGTTTATTCTGCCAACGCCTGTGACAAAAATAACAAACTGCAATATTTATTCTATCAGTTGAAAGGGGTCGTTTATTCTGCCAACGCCTGTGACAAATTAAAAGAAAATAAAGTGTTTTTCTAACTTTTTTAAGACGCGACTGATAAGTTTCTTTAATGAAACCATTGAAGTTGCATATAAATTAGATTTATTAGAATAAACTATTCAGATGGCATTCTTGGTGCTGTATTATTTTTATTATTGTGTTTCGGTGATTCTGTAGAAGATGCTTTATTGAAAAATATATGTTTCCATTACAAGGCACTGCGTAGGCTTGACAGTTTGTATTGTGTCATTAATTTCGCCCTTTTTAAATAAATAAAATTTAAATTACACTTTCTTCAATCTCATCTCTGGTTACATGGTGTTTTAAATAATTTATTATTTCTCTTTAGGTTGCCTCTGACATTAAAACTATGCAGGATTGAGTTTGTGATGGATAATTGACTTGGAAATGCTACAGTTACAGATAAATATACATTCCCTTTAAAAAATATACCTCTTCTAAAACCCACCAGTCTTTGAACGGCGTGAATAACAGAGATGAAATACCTTCACTTCTTCTTGAATTTCTCCAACAAATAATCCAGAATACATTTTTAAAAATAAATATTTAACAAAAGCTATCAAGAAACGATTGCAAATTGGATAATTGGCAACGGTTGAAAAGGGATTAGAACATGATGGTTTCACGTTTATTCTCCACTTGCATATCGATATAATTATAATTTTCTTAGTAAGGGGTGTACCGGATTCTAATTATTTTAGATCTTGCCGGAGCCGCAGCCAAGTTTGTAAAATTACAAATATATTTATATATATATTAGCGCTCTACCGGCCAGACGGATTTATGAAGTGAAATCCTGCCGGAGCCGAATTTGTAAAAATGGGTTGATTCCGGATTTACCGGAGCCGAAATCCGGTACACCCCTAGTTCTCAGTAATATCAAGGGCGGCTCAAGGCTCGTGGCAGTCCTGAGCAGACGAATGATCGGTGGCACCTCCATCCTTTAATGTCAGTATGGTGTCTTACACACTGTGGATGGCGCAAACACTAATACCTCAAGAAAACTAGGTGAAACATTCACATGTAACACGACTCGCCCGTTGGCATAGCTTCACTTCTATATACGCGTGTCGGTAACTATGAAAACCAGCCGGTGGCCCAAGATATTCTTATTATGGAAGGGTGTTATAATTTTACATATAGCTTATAAGGATAAACGTATGTATAGCGTGCTAATTGACAAGAAACACAGTTTTTCGGCCACATTACCGTCACTTCGGTTGTTATTTTCTATTTCTGTTCATATTCAATTTCAATATAAATTTGGTGTTGGGGCGCCTGAGATTTGGAGGCCCTGTGCAGGTGCCTATGGCCGCCCCTGAAAAGATTTACTGCTCTTTGAAAACATCGACTGTCTAGTAGTTTGGTGGCCAAACTGGAAAAGTTGGTTAAATAAAATTCAGCAAATATTTAATTCTTACATTTATGTGGACTATAAATTAATTATCCTTAAAATTTAAGGCAGTTGCTTTCTTCTAAAACTATAATCAATGGCTTGCTGGTTACAAGATTGGTAATATGAGAAAACTTAAAATACACATAGTTGCAGATTTATTTATTAATGCTATCAAATAAAAACGTTATAAACAAAAAGACTTTTTGTTGCTGTTTGTAATAGTTTCTGTAAGTGTTATGTTTCTACTAATGAAATCTTTTCAAAAAGTTGGCTACGGAAGAAAATGGAAGAAATGGACATCTACTTTAAAGGAACTTTTTTAATCGGACACCAGTTTTAGGGGGTAAAATATTCACCGGGCATCAGTTTTGACAGTATTTATTTAACCGAACTTCAGTTTTAAAATCTGAATTCTAAGATTCTCTTCCCAATCAAATTTAAAATAATTTAGAGCCGTGTTTGTTTTTAACTTGTGTTGCTACCCTGGCTGTTACTCCCTTAGTTGTAGGGGTAGGGGCTCTTATGCATGGGGGCGCCATTATTTGCTAACACTTTTGCATTCCACCCATCAGAGAATGTTCTTCCCTTTTTGTCATCATTTTGTTGGTGTATTTTTTTTTGCTATCACATGTATTACTAACATGTGATGTGAAGGGGTGGGGTAGGAGAGGACCGCGATGACGTGGGCACCCTCTTTTTTTTTGCCCTCACGAAATATTAATTTCGCCTACATCTGAATTTTTTTAGAAATAAGATACGCCATTCAGTTGAAGCATTAGGATTACTTTCAGGGTAAACATCAAATTAATATTCTTCTTATTTTTTGTTTTTACTTTGTTGTGATTGACAATATATCTTATAGCAGCTGAAATTAGAGTGTAAAGAGAACGTAGATAAATTTTCTGAAAAGTCGTGACGCAATCTAAAATTTGAAAAATATTTTAATATTGGTTACAAGGAAGCGCTGAATAAATCATCAGGTTTGACAACTTCTGACGGTAGCTTCAAGTTACGTCCCCTTGACTGATGACAGGCATCTGTAACTTGAGGTTGAACTTGTGCCCACCCACCATGACGTAGGACGGCATCTCCAGGGAGAAGGTGATGGGGAGGGCGATCTCTGTGTTCTTAAACTGACAGGCGACCGGGGGTGTCTCCTGGCCGTCCACATGGTGGGGCGCGCTGTGGGCGTCATGGCTACTTGACGAGGGTGTTTCTGAAATAAGGCAGAGCAAAGTAACAACAAAACTATTAGTATAAACTCTAAAGACATGCCGTAATGGCCGCGAGGCATGATATCGTATGAGCTCATCATGGAATAACACATAATTTCGCTGGCTGTTTGATTTCATGTTCATGATACTAATTCGAAATGAGACTAGTTCCTGAAATCTAATGAAAACACAACATTGAATGGAGATATCTGAACATTGAAACAAATTACACAGTCGTAGTATTAATTATTTTCTGTAAATGTAATTTTAAAAAGCTGTTTTAAAGTAAATATTAACACAACAATCAATAAAAGTTCTCTTATTCACGAAAGGTTAACGTCAAGTAGACAGCTAAATAATTATTTTTGAATTTGGTGTACTCAGAAAAATCACCTAGATATTTGCACGGCGATGAAAATTGATATAAAAATGTTGAGCTGACAAGAACTCCGTGTATTTGATGTTTTGATCTAATTACCTCCCTTACACCACGAAACTTTTATTAAATGAATGTAATAACTTTGCCGCTATTGCACTATAATGCCACTAATAAAGCTGCTGTCACGACTATGTGGTGCCACTCATAAAACTTGTTGCGACTCTGCAGTGCCACTCATAACAGATTTGATTATCATAGGATTTAGATGTGCGTTGTCCACATGTTTAGGTGAACCAAGGCTATCCTCGGCGGTGAGTAGAGAGGTGGCTTGTCATTCTTATTTGTGTACTGACCAAGGCAGGTCTCCCCAGCATCTTAGCCCTCCTGATGAAGTCCCTACTTCGCTGGGCAGGGCACGTAGTCCGAATGCCAGACAAGAGACTGCCAAAGAGAATCTTCTAAGGCGAGCTCCAGGATGGCCAGCGGTCCCACGGTGGGCAAAAGAAACGCTTCAAAGACACACTGAAAGCCTCACTGAAAGCGTTTGCCATCAACCCAGACACGTGGGAACGAGCTGCAAACAGTCTTAGTTGAATGGACTCTATCATATCTATTACATATGCTTCTTCTATACAGACGATTATTTCGTCCTGCGCTTAACCATTTTTAATGTATAGGTTTGCACTTTAATTAGAGTTTTTACTAATAATACTGTGTTGGTTTTCTCTACAATGTTCAGGCAACCCATTCCACGTCCGAATGAGGATTTGTATGTGTTTTTACTTTACCAATGAAATAGGAAAAGTGTTTTATCTCTATGTCTATCTCTCTGTTGTTTTTAGATTGTTGTTATGTTGTATTTCCAAGTTATAATTTAATGCCTGTTGTATTACTTATACTTTGCTCTTTGTTATGTTATTCTTTATTGTTTCTAGGCTTAGTGAAATAACAAATGGTGTTACTCTTATTTCGTGAATATTCTCCTATAACGTATCTTGTGGCCATTTTTTTTTAAATGTGTTCTATATTAACTATGTTTTCTTTGGTAGTGAGACTCCAATAGTGAGTCCGCCTTCCCTGCTTGTAAATTTCATAGCAAAGCCTTTACAATGAATTCATATCAATGTACATAGATTTTATGTACCCTTTTAGAATACCCTTAAAGCATTGCTTGTGTTAACTCATAAAATTCATCACCACCTTTGTAACTACAGCCCGTGTAGTGCCTTGGCTTGCTCAGTTACTCGTCTCCACCCCAACAGATTTGTGGCCTTTCGCCTCTGTGCCCGGACCCTCATCAGCTGTATGCTTTTCTCAACCGCTTCCATCTCTTTCTCGGCCTCCCGGTTTCTTTCTAAACACGTTTTTCTGCCCTGCAGGTCGGCTTTATTTCGAAATGACTTGTCTTTTGCATTCTTTCTTTTTTTTAAAATTATAGAGACTAATGCAAAGTCTTCAAACAACCTATACATCTCATGGTTCATGCAGCTTCTCAATACATCATTTTTTTCCAAACTGTTCTCTTCCGCTGAGCATTAAGCCCAAAAGAATTCAATTGTAGGATTACGCCTTAAAAATGATGGAATTATTTTATTTTTTATTAAAAAAACAACTAATCATAGCTAACTCATCCTAAATGGATACACATATCAACATACATGTCTGACGGTGAGGTGTCCACATAGGTCAGCCTGACCTCGAACTTCATAGGATAATGAATCATGGGACCGGAAGTAACTGTCTCGAATTTACTTTCACTGTTAACTGCGGAAGGAAGCCAAATAGAATAATCTTGATATGTTATCCTGCTCAAAGACTGGTATATATTTACTTTTAAAACAGCTTTTGTTGGACAGTTAAATAAAGAAAAAAATTAATCTTACATCCTTGGATTCAGAACGTTACAATTTATGTTAAGTTAGAAAATACAAATAGTGATCGATTAATGCCTGAGGGCCGTCCATAAATGACGTCACAAGATTTGGGCCGATTTTTTTCACACACCCCTCCCCCCTCGTCATGCGTCGTCACAAAAACTTAGACCCCCCTCCAAAATGACGTCACAAAACTGTGCTCCCAACCCCATAAAAGCTGTCTTTTCCATTTGAAAATGAGTGTGTTTCAAATCAATTTTTTGTCATTTTAACTGGTATTTAGATTAGGGTTGCACCATAATAGGGTTTCTCATTTCTAAAACCGGAAAACGTGATAGCTCAATGAGTAATGTTCTATTTTTATATTAAATTTTAGCGCAACAATGTTTTGAAGCATAAATAAAGTTGAATCACTATGTTCTAAAAATTGTTAGCATAGCAAAATTACGAAACTGTTTTTTCCTTTTTCAATTCCAATAAGCTGTCTTAAATTAACGAAGAATTAACAAATAGCTGTTAACATACATCCTTCTCAATATACCTATATTTGCGCATTGACTCGTAGCTTTTATTAATTTTTTGTGAAATTTGTCCTTAAAAAAGATAAATATAGAAATAATATTTCTATTAATAGATTTTCCGCCATATTATGACAAGGCCCATATCGTAACACGCGTGAAGCCATGTAAAACGTCATTAAATAAATTGAAAGCAATCAAATATTTAAGTGGATATCGTCACAAATGTGTGATCCCTCCCCCCCCCTCTAGTTGAGTGATGTCACTTGGATGGCACGCTGAGTCAAAAGATGAGTGAGTTACCTTTAAATTAAAAAATTTGTCAACAATATAGTTTTTTTTTCTTTTTATCCTTACGTCAAACAAATGTTTATTTAAAAATGTTCACCTGCCTCGTCTAAGCACAGGAGATGGTTCAAGTCCCTCACCTTTCAGGATTAGTAAAAACGCTCAGAAACAGAAAATGTCATGTGACCGTTACATTTAAAACCGTTTTAAAAATCTAATATTAATTTCCCATCTTTTTTGTTCTTGGTTGAAATTTACACAAAAAATATTTCTTTTAAAAAAAATTGTTATCTTATTTTTGGCATTTTAAAAAAAAATGTATCTAAAATAAGAGAAACCACTTCTCTATATTTATTTATTTTTTTATTGTTGACGTGTTTATTTTTGAAAGGCGAAATGCAATCCAAATATAAGAGCCCCAAAAAAAAATCCTTTGGGGAAATAGTGATTTAAAGAAAGATCACAAAATGTTTCTAAGAATTTCGTTTAATCTGAAAATGTTATTCTTCTCACGCTACATGTCTAACATTCTCCGTGAGTTGATTTGATAAGTGGATGGCAATAAGAGCGATGGTTTGATAAGTGGATGGCAATAAGAGCGATGGTTTGATAAGTGGATGGCAATAAGAGCGATGGTTTGATAAGTGGATGGCAATAAGAGCGATGGTTTGATAAGTGGATGGCAATACGAGCGATGGTTTGATAAGTGGATGGCAATACGAGCGATGGTTTGATAAGTGGATGGCAATAAGAGCGATGGTTTGATAAGTGGATGGCAATAAGAGCGATGGTTTGATAAGTGGATGGCAATAAGAGCGATGGTTTGATAAGTGGATGGCAATAAGAGCGATGGTTTGATAAGTGGATGGCAATAATAGCGATGGTTTGTAAGTGGATGGCAATAAGAGCGATGGTTTGTTCTTCCGACGCTAGACGTTTAGAAGGTCAGTATAAAATCCAGTTCAGGGCGGACTCCGGTGTCTGGGATGTCTATGAATGACACTCCAACGTGTCATGCCGTGTTCACGTTATAAACAAGTTCTTGTCGCCTTTTAACATCCCCTGTCTAACTGGCCTTTATTGTAACGATAACCTGCAAGTTGGGCTGGCAGGACTCACCTGTGTTCGTGGGCTGGACAGGGGCGGAGCTGACACCGTAATATAGAAGGCAACTGCACAGTACACATAGGCGGAACACTGAATTCAACTGAGCATCGAACATTCTGAGAGAAATAGACATTAACAGTTATTTAAATTTAAATTTTTTAATGTAGAGTGAGATCGCAAAATGTTCAAATGATATTGATGATATTGTCTGAGTCAATGAGTGTATGACAACACAATGCTATAAGAGTGTCTTTGAGGAAGCAATTCAACTTATAATTCATCACTCATGTGTGGTCAATGTTTATTTTGGTTTGATTCATCACTCATGTATAATTGGTCAATGTTAAGTTTGGTTTGATTCATCACTCATGTGTGGTCAATGTTAAGTTTGGTTTGATTCATCACTCATGTGTGGTCAATGTTTATTTTGGTTTGATTCATCACTCATGTGTGGTCAATGTTAAGTATGGTATGATTCATCACTCATGTGTGGTCAATAGTCATAATAATATGATTCACCTCTCATATGTTGGTGAATCGCTAGATGTCACATCTGGATTGGTTGATCACTTTTATGATGGTAGAAGGGTAGATGACAGATTCCTTATGATTGATAATTGATGTGTCGGTCAATGGCTGAATGATACATTTGGTATGATTGACAATATATATGGTCGGTCAATGGCTGAATGACACATTTGGTAGGATTGACAATAGATATGTCGGTCAATGGCTGAATGACACACTTGGTATAGTTCAAAGCTAATGTGTCGATTTAGATGACGAGCAATATTCCTTTGTTAAATTTAAAATTCTAAAATACTTAAATAAATTGTACGTCATATTAAACTTTTTATATTTAAAGCAATAACTTTTATTTCCTATAGTCACAACGAGAAATGAAATATCATATTTAGCTTTCCGAACAAGCATAAATCTAATACCTTCAACAGCTGTGTTTGTTCAATGGCTAGTCTATCGGGAGAGTGGTTATTTGCTGCATAATTGCTCAGCATTTTGTGCACTGTTATTACGACATGACCAGCAATACTAGCATGTCAGGCAACGCAGCCATCGCTGGAAACAACAATAATAAACAATATCTCACCTGTGCGACCAGCTGAATGTTATCCTGACCAAAAAAGAAACTTGGCTCTCACACAAGACACTTGACGTCTTTCAACCAGCGTCACATTGTAGACGGGGCGCACATAAATTAACATACAATTGTGGTAAAAATAAACTAACGAATTCCAAACTAACGAATGCCACGAGATGCGTTGTGGGGATTTCATGTACTCCGGTACCTGGTCTTCTGTGAGTGACTCCAACGGGCTTGTATTGAATGACCCTTTCATGACTAAAGTGACTCGGACGTTCCTGTATTGAATGACCCTTTCATGACTGCAGTGACTCCAACGTACCTGTATTGAATGACCCTTTCATGACCGCAGTGAATCCAACGTGCCTGTATTGAATGACCCTTTCGTGACTGCAGTGACTCCCACGTGACCCTCAGGCGACTACACTGAGTGTTTCCAAAGACCCCGAGGTGAGTTGGTAACGTTGCTTTTGTAAATGAATGAGCCATTATTTTCCCTGATGGTTCAACTAACATCGTACAATGTCTAAAACAAATATTGGGTCTTGATGCACATAATGTTTTAGTCAACAGTTGTAAGCATAAATATAATAGCAGTAGTCACAATATGTATTGTGTACAGTAACATTGACGAAACATACGTTTAGTTCTAACTTATAACACATATCATTTAAGTAGCAATGTATTGTCTTACAAAGTGCTACAACACATAAAACTATTTATAACTATAATTAATCATTTTTATTTTCGATTTAGAGCTAAGGCCCCGGATGATACCTTAGCAACATGCTCCGTTTGTTGTTTTCAGTGCCGTATAAGGTAATCTGAGTGAAGGATTATCCTCCCGCTCTGGTCTCACGAAGTTAACAGATGGACCAACCATGGGCGTCGCTAGGAATTTTTCCAGGGTGGGGGCATAAAAAACACGTTTTTTTAATTTAACTGACAATGCCATGCAGGTTCAATTTTCAATTAAATTAAAGTTAAGTATAACATAAGGGCCGAAAAAAAGCCTTAGAAATTAATAAGACATACAAATTAGCGCTGTAATAGCTCAAAAAGAACATATATTAATGCATTTAATAAATTAAAAACGTAATTAAAAATTATTGCTGTGATATAATATACGTTTATAGAAACAGAAGGATTACCAAAGATTGATATGAGAATATTTTTTTTACAGGTCAAAAAAACCCACAAAAAACACGAAAAGTAGAGCCATCGCGGGATTCCAAAATGCCATTATTAGAAGTTGTTTTTTTTAGGGGGGGAGGGGGCTGCAGCAACTGACTTATCATTGGCATTGAGGACAGCAGTACAAGTTCAACAGACAGACATAAATGACGCAACTGTTTCTAATTTGTTTCTC